>JASAOB010002883.1:0-152608 GCA_030849825.1 Herpetomonas tarakana
CCATCCGCTCCACTCCACCCAGCCATTCGGTGCGTGCGGAGCCTAAAGCCGACCTCCTACATCCCCGAGTCACCATCATGAAGGAACACCCCACCCTATCGTGTTGACACATCGAGGGGGGAGGAATAGGATTCCGACACATAGGCGGGGGAGGCCACTCCTTTGAGTGCCTTACTCGCAGTTCTTCGCTGTCAGGCACTCCAGCCGCCTTCTTTCATATTGACGGACTGTCCCATCCGGCAGATATGGCCTCCCGTAACTTCGGGACAGGTGTCGGGGAGGGAACAATATCCGTTAGAGACGCTGGGAACCAAGACCTTCCCAGGCCCATCAGCACGGCCAGCTTCCCGTTGTGTGGTGGTGGTCACAGTCCTCTTCTCCTGTCCCACTGCTTTCGCTGCGTTGCTGTCCTCCCGCTCAAGGGACAGGAGAGGTCCTTACGCCGCTGACAGTAGTGGCTTATGGCGGTGCAGTTGGTCGGATACCGTGGGTGGTGGAACGAGTCTGGGTTGCAAGGATGAGGGAGGGGGCGGAGGAAGGGTTGCCTCGCCGCCTACACGGCTTCTGGTGACGGTGGAGAGTGAGAACAGTGGCTCTCCCGCGTTCCTGTCTCCTCAGCAGCGCGGGGGTACACCACACGAGACAGAAGGAAGTCTCCCCATACAACGGCAACAAGGCGCCTAACCATGAAGCAAGGAGCAGGTGGTGGGTAGCGAGTGTGACCATCAGAGAGCCCGCGACACCAGAGTCTCTCTTCACAAGCCCCGTCGCAACGACACGCTCAGCCCCTTCGTGTGTGCCTCCAGCTTTGTCATTAAGCGTTCTGCAATCCTGTTCCAGCGTGATATTGTTGGCACCGTTTCATCCGTCTGCCTTCTCTTCTTCCTGTCTGCCTCGTGATCCAGCGACTCTCCAACAAACGACGGCACCACATGGGCACGTGCTCCTCCTCTGCGACAATCTCAGGAGTCCATCCACAGATGGTCACCAGGGTGTGGTGCTTCCCCCAATCGCTGTCACCATGGTGAGCACTCAGAGCCTGCAACACATGAAGAAGAGAAAGAAGCCGTGATATAGTTGCTCTTTGCTCTTCACGCAAATGGCAACAGGAAGACTGCAAGCGGACGGCTACAGGGATGGCATCCATTGCGGAGTATCGGTTCCGCGACCAACGGGCTCTCCAAACAGGGAAGAGACTGGTCGCCCCATGGCACCAACCACCACCACGAAGGAATGCAGACCAGCTGCCGGTCTCCATGCCGTGTCACGACACCAAGAGTGCTGTCAATACACATCGTCCTCATCGGAGAAAGACACTTCCACCTCGTACTCCTCCTTGTCAAGCTCCTCGCTGCCAAGGTTTACCAACGATAGTTTCAGGGAGGGGCACGTCCGCAGCAGCGAGGCGTCCGTGATCTGCGTCCGCTTGAGGTTGACACGGCGGAGGTGCGGCAGGCCCATCAAGCCCTCCAAACTCGAGAGCGCGTTGCAGTAGCGCAAATCAACATCCTCCAGGAGAGGGCACTGTGACAGGCCGTCGAGGGAAGTGAGCTTTCCGCAGGCAGGCAGTGACAGCTTCCGCAGGCGTGGTGCCCCGGCCAGCCCCCTCACGCTCTCAAGGGAGCGGCAGCAATGAAACGTGACCGACTCCAACTTGGGGCAGCTGGAGAGCTCGTCGGCATTGGTGAGAGCGTAGCAACGCGCCAACACCAACCGACGAAGAGAAGGAGAACCCGCAAGGCCGGAAAGGCTCACCAAAGTGTTTGACCGTTCTATCCTCAACACTTCGAGAAAGTGGCACTCACGGACGTCCTTGAGGTCAAACTCCCCACCTATATCGTGCTTCAAACACAAGTTTGTAAGGAATGGAACAGCTGTGCTGACGCCCGACAGCCCAGGAAGCCTATTGCAGCGAAAAAAGCGAAGGTGCTCCAGGTTCTTGCATGCCTCCAGCACTGCGAAAGTTGTGAAGTTCGATTCATACACCTCCAGCGAAATGAGATTCACCATGCTGCGGAGCGGCTCAAACGATTCCACTGGGTTCCCCCAACCAACGCGCAAGTGTCGCAGCCTGCGTGCAAGGTCCGGCTCCGCATCGAGGGTCCGGAAGCATCTGCAACCGACAACCGCAAAAGAGACGAGCTGCGGCAGCCGACTGCACAGGGAAAGATCCACCACGGCGTTGATCTCGTCGAGGACAAGGGCTTGCAGTGAGACAATGTTCGAGATCCAGTCGTAGTCTTCCGCACTGCGGTCGTCGTGATCCCACAACAACAGTGCCTGGAGTGGGAGTTTGGAGAGACAGGAGGCGTGGCGTAAGCTGCGGGAAAGCGACCCGCGGAAGACAATGTCCTGAATGTATGGGTACCCGGACAGAGACCGCGCATCAAAGCAGCTCCCTCCTTCCCCATATCCGTTCCATATGTGAAGGGCGGCCAACAGCTCTTTGTACACAGCCGCTGGCAGAGAGGCTTCTCCGGGGCAATCCATCAGGGTTAGAATGACTGAATGCTTGGACTGCTCCCGAACGACCCACCAATCAAAGCATGAGGTCATCGGTACGCGGGAGAAACTCAGTTGGCGAGCGAACAGCGGTGTCCTCTCCAGTTCCAGATCCTCCACGAACGGAGTACTCGCGTAAGAATCCACCGATCGCAGTCCGTTCCGCTCTGTGAGCCCAGTAACGATCTCAAAGGAGGGAAAACGGTAGTTGTGTTTTCGCGGCAACGAGTACCCTGCCTTTGTCATCTTCACACCCTCACGAGCACTGGGGGACACAAACGCCAGCGCCAGCGGCGCACTGCAATCGTACGCTGAGCCCGTCCATGAGGCGATGTGATGCCANCATTTCACGCTTCTCTTCCCTTCCTGACAGTAGATAAACAAAGGCACTTGAGAACACAGACTGTGGATGAAGAAAGTGGTTGTACTCTCACTCTTGGATTCTACAAAGGAGGGATAGGGAAGGAGGGGAAGAGCAGTTGGGGAGCGACACAAACTCAAACGAACACGGATGTCGCCACGGGAAAGGCTCTCTCTGTTGTTGTGTTCTAGGTTACAGAGTGCCGCTGGCCGTTTTGGTGGCCGATCCCAACAACTCAGTGCGCAGGCAACGGTCGGTGTTTTGGAAGGGTCTGCGGTGAGGATCGGGAGGAACTCCTAAATGCTTGGTGTTCACACGCGCTGGCTCATCTAACGGTGGGGTCCTGTCATGATAGGTGATCCAGTTGCGATTCGAACGGTGTTCCTGTGGCTCTGCCTTGAGCGGCAGGAGTGCCACGAAGAGGTTGGCATTCGGTGTGTGTGTGAACACGGGGGGGGGGGGGATCGACCAACATCCCCCCGCCACCACCACCGGCCACTGGCGTCGGCCCGGGGGCAGTTTGGATAGTCGGCCGCTGTAACTGTGGACAAGCGCGGTTCGCGGGGCTTGCAAGGTCTTTTCACAAACAGAAACTCCTATGGTACTCGCGAATCCTCGACCTTTTGGGCATGGAAGAATGGAAGAATGTCCAAACTGTTCCTCCTCTCCTTTCCTTCTTCGTTCTCCATTTAGTTAACGCTTCGAGTCTCCCTAATTCTCCGTCTTTCCGTTCAGTGCGCAAACACTTCCGAGAAACCTGAAGTACGCTAGTTTTTTCCTCCTCCGTCTACATTTTTTTTTTTTCTTCTCTGTCAAAGAGAATATATATATATATAGACAAAGGGACCGTGGCCATAACACTGAAACCAGCCTTGACACGGGCCGACACACACGCACACACATCTGCTCTCAAGGAAGCAAAGAAAAGCAAGATTAACAGGACAATGCAGTACTCTATCCTCACCGACATCACAAACGTGCAGAGCGCCACAACTGCGAAGCCGAAGCCCACTGTCCTTCTCACAACTGCTCAAAGGAATGTGGCTCCGGTGACTATTGGTCCCAAAACGGTGAAGAAGGTGGTGCGACACGATCCATACGGGTGGAAGTGCTTCCACGAAGAAGACACTTTCGCTGCGATGTCTTCCGTCGAGATGCCTGCCGCTCACATCACCATCACCCCCGCACAGGAACTCTTCCAGGAGAAGGGTGACGAGGCTCCTGCCGCTCCTGCCGGCCCCACCGTGTGCAACGCTCTTGTGCAGTTCAAGTGCCGCCAGGTGGAGTACTCTTCCCCCATCGACATTGCCAGAGGGCAGTACGTTGTTGTTCAGGGCGACCGTGGCATCGATATCGGCGTTGTCATCCGCATAAACACGGAGGTGGCCAAGACGTACGTGGAGCGCACGGGTCCGACGGGCAGCATCCTCCGCCACGCGACACAGTCCGAAGTCAATTACTGGTCCACAGATCTGAAAGAGGCGGAGGCCGCCGCCGTGGAGTACTGCCAACTGCAAGTCCGCCGTCATGGGTTTGATATGGCGATTGTACACGCAGAGTACCAGTTCGATAAGAAGAAGCTCACATTCTACTACGCCGCCCGCCAACGCATCGACTTTGTCCAGTTGCTGAAGGAGCTTTACCGCGAGTTTGGCTGCCGCATTTGGATGGAGAAGGTGCACTTTCACGAGTGAGTGCTCGCGCCGGCATCCGTATTGCGTAACGTGACACCGCAACATTTTGTCTTCTCCTTCTGTTCGATCTCTGCGTTGTTCGTCCTCGTTCTCATCTTCCTCAGTGTACGCCTTCTCTCTTCTCTTTTCCTCCTTTCCCTTGCTTGTGCACGCATACAGCTCTCTTCTAACAACAAAAAATCTTCATACAATGAACGAGTCTCCCTGCCCTTGTCTTCCCGCATCTTTCGTCTCTCGCACTGTCACTGTCCCAGCATTCCTGCTTTCCCTCTGTCGATTTTCTGTTCCCTCAAAAGCCGTTCACGGGGGGAGAAAACAGCAGCGAGTGTGTGCGCGATGTTGATGACTTCGTTTCAGTTGGTTCTTCTTTCCGTATTGCTGTGTGGTGGGACTTCCGTTAACGTCTACTGTCTCCTTCCACTGGCATCGTGAACTCGTGGTGCAAGTCTGTTAAACTGCGGTCCTCGGAAAACGCCTCTCCCCCGTTCCATTTCATACACAAGTCTGCGGAGTCAGAGCAAACACCCTTTTCTCTCTCTTTTTCTTTTTTGTTCGCCCGTTCGCCACCATGCAGTACGAGTGTGAAACATTTCCTTTCCTCTCCAGATTCATTTTTCTCTCTTTCCTCCTCGTTCTTACACGCTACAGTAGATGCAACCTCTTTCTCCGCCTCGCTTCCACATATAAAACTCCTCAAACACACAGCGAGGTGGCTCGACTACATATATATATCTTTCTATCCATCAATCCCGCTCTCTCTCTCTCTATATATATTTATACATTGAACTAGTTTTATTGTTTCACACCTGTCCCCCATGGGACACGCGATCGTGCTCTTCTTGTCGTTGGCCAGTGTCCCGTTTCTGCACCATGTCGCTCAGCCACCAGTACATCCTTGACAACTTGCCTCGTTAGGAAAATGGGGAAAACCGCTGACATCGACAGTAAGCACACATCGGTCGCCTATAGAGCAGCCGCACTTTTCTCCTTCTTCTCCTTTACTCTTCTGTTTTTCTTTTCTTCTTCTGTGACACTCCGTCTACCCAAGTGTTCTATCCGCCACCGCAGGTATTGACCTCAGCAAGACAAAGTCGCCATTTCGCTTCATCTGCCTACATACGCTTTTATTCCTCGTTTCATACATCTACATGCTATTAGACCCAAACTTCCACTCTCCCTCCCCCTCTCCCCTCTTCTCTCCTTCTTCTTTCTTTTTTTACGCCCGTTCCATCTGAAAGAAAAACAACCTAAAACATGAGAGAGGGCTACAGCAATCGAAGTTTGTCAGTCGGGGGGATGGCGCCCCTTTCTCTTGCCAACCGGTGTCCGCTCGACAGCCCAGCGCGAGCGGAACGCACTCCGTCAGGGCACGAGTGACCTGACGGAACCTATTGCTTCCCCGGCAAGTTGCTGCGTTTTTGTACCGGCAACGTTGTCTTCCTCACCCTCGCAGAGGCTTGGCGGTGCCCCGTTGAGCGCGAAATCACCTCTTTGTCTCCTTCATTTGGACATTTAAAGCCTAGTATTTTACCAACCCGTTCTCGAAATCACTCGTGTGGCATAAACGCAGACACACACACACACATACATACGCGACGAAAAGTCAAACGCCAACATGTTCCGCTCTGCCCTTTCCGTGAGCAAGCGCACGTACATCCTTGCCTTCAATGGCAAGGCCAAGGCTCGCCCCAACTTTGGTCTTCGCGGCGTCGGTTTCTGGTCCAGCGAGGTGTACCACAAGCCCGGACAGAACTACTGGATGGCTCTCTGCTCTTTCGGCCCGCTGCTTCTGGTGGCCGCGCTCATGTACGACGGCTTCTGGTCCAAGCTCGACGATATCTCCGGTGGTGGCTCGAGCCTGCTCGACTACGGCTGGCGCTCCCGTGACCGTAAGCCGTGGGACTTTGCCTTCGACATTGGTGAGGGTTACGCCGCCGGCCCAGCCACCTACCGTCCCGCTCCCGGCGCTGTGGAGCTCCACTAGGGGACCGCTCAGCTTAAGCTGCAAGTATCCGTGCACACACACATGTACACATATACATGCATGTGGCTCTGTTAGGAGTGTGTTTTCGCGTTTTCGCTCTTTTTTTCTTTTTTCTTCTCCCCTTCCACCATGCCTATCAAAACTATGCCGAAAAAGGAGGATGTGGTGTGGGGAAGGGATGCGGTGGGCCGGTGCGTTATCCTTTGTCCGCCCTGCTCGCGCCGCTCCTCGTCTCTCGGCCCCCTGCACGCATCCCCCAGTAGTAGTAGTGTAGAATGCATTATTTCACTGTCTGTTGTCTCGTTCCTAGGGAATGCCAAGATGAAAGAAGAAGAGAAAGACGGAGTAACGGACTCTCACCCGTTGGCTCTTGGTGGGATTTCTCTCACCAGTTCCACTGCGAGCGGGGGGTAGAAGCGTTCTCTCCTTTTTTTTTTTTTTTCTGTGGCTGCTCGTTGTTTGGCTTTCGTTTGGATTCTGCGGATATGCAAAGGAAAGCAGGTGAGATTCTGGCCAGCACAACAACGAATGCTTCTCCACATCTGTACACTCCCTCTCATTTCCTGTCCTAGCAGGTCAAGCCAAGTGTGCCCAAACAGGTTGGGTGAACACACACACACACGTAGGCAGCCAACGAGTATCGGGCGAGCTCGAAGGACGACATGAAGCGGGGGCGTGCCAACACCATTGGAATCATCACGCCGTACTACAGATTTACGGCGGTGCGGGAGAACTCCGTGATCCCGTTTGTGGGTGGCGGCGACGCCCACTACCTGTGCGATGCGTGCCTCTCCTTCTTCCGCACCGCTCGCCACCTGGAAGAGCACTTGCGGAACTGTGTCAACAGCTTTTGGATCCCCGGCAACGAGATCTACCGCAGCAAAGCAGATGCATTCTGCGTGTTTGAGATTGATGGACGAAAGCCCCAGAACGCGTTGTACGCGCGCAGGCTGGGAATACTCACCAAGTTCTTCCTCCCCGACAAGGTGACGCTGGATGACGTGCACTTTTTCTCCTTCAACTGCCTCTACGAGGTGGACGACAGGGGGTTCCACTTTGGCGGGTACTTCAGCAAAGAGTGGAAGAGCAGCCAAAACTGCATCAACACGCTGTCGTGCGTTATGGTGCTTCCGCCGTACCGGTCCAAGGGGTATGGGTCGTTTCTTGTAGAGCTTTCCTACGAGATCGCTCGCAGAGATGGAATGACGGGAACTCCGGAGCGTCCCCTCAGCCACAGCGGCAAGGGGTTGTTTCGCAGGGTGTGGAAGCGCGAGGTGCTCCGGGCGGTGGTGGAGCTTGAGGAGCAAAAGGTTCCCGTGACGATCAATTCCTTGTGCGTGAAGTCGGGTCTTATCATCGAGGACGTGTTGGTGGCCCTTCACGACTTGAACGCCATGCACACGGTTGGAAAGCAGGGCCCACTTCTCATCTTGGACGAGAGCCAGCGCGCGGCTGCGAAAAAGCGACGTCTTTGCGTCGATCTGCTCCAGTGGACTCCCACATAACGACAATCACATCAAGACACGGCACGATGAAGGAAGCACGGAAAAGACGAGGCGGGCTTCCTTCTCTCTCGTTTCCTCTCCGCGGCTTCCTGCAGGATCCTCCCCTGCCACATGACAATCCTCACACTCGCGCGCAGAACCGATTGCTCTCCCTTTTCCACTCCCTTCTTGCATCTTCCCATTCATAGCGTTACTTCTTCTCTCTATTCTCTTCCTTCTCCCCCCCCCCTCTCGTCCCTTCTGCGGCCCGTGTACGCGAGCCGCGTGCCATGGAGTATGTTGTGCTGACAGGACTGCCGCTGCTGAATGACCTGGAAACGACGCGCGAGGCGGTGCGGGTGAGCTGTGCGAGGTTCGGGGAAGTGGGGGATGTCGTGGTGAACCGGGCAGGAGGCCTGGCGTCAGTCGGTTTTCTCGACCCCACCAGCGCGCAAGACGCGATCCTCACCCTAAACGGCGCCGTCTTCCACGACTGCGTGTTGCACGCCCATGTTGCACCACCACCCCGGACGTGGTTGCCGGGGTACATCGTGACAACGCAGGCGAGCCGCACCGTGCTCGTCGAGGATGAGTCATACTTGCGCGTCGCGGTGATAGTGAGACGGTTTGCGTGTGTGACCTCGCTGACATCGGTCCGCTACAACGCCTGCCTCGTCGTGCTAAAGACGGCGGCGGACGGCGTTCTTGTCAAGCGGCGACTGTCGGCTCGCCTGAATCGACGGGGCAAACCCGTCTCGGCGATTTTCCTGCGCAAAGGATGACGACGAACGCTGGCGAGGGAGAAGCAGAGGGAGGAGAGAAAAGGAGAAGATAGTAACAGCCTTTCAGAAATGAGGCTCGCACGAGAGACAGAGAAAGGACTAGGTCATCGTAAGGAACGATGCAGAAGCAAGCGAGCCGCGGGGAGGGGAAGGGAGGGGGTGCCATCTCAACCTGAGACTGGCAAGAGCAGTGCGAGAAAGTGTCAGCGAAACCGCATCTTCCCTTCTCACTGTCCTCTGCCTTGGTGGTGCTAGTACTCGAACACTATTGGCGCACTGTCTCTCACGCGCACTCACAAGAAGAAGAGCCATTGGATCCCCGCATCGCCTGGATGGATACAGAGTCCATCTTGAAAGAGTTGCTTGAGCTTCATCACAAAAAACTGCAGCATGTGACTCGCGCAGACCAGCAGTTGTGGCTGGCAGCCGCACGGTTGAACGAGTGCGCGGCTGCTGCGGGCTGGGCTGCTCTCGTAGACCTCGCTGCGCCTGGCCAGCCGGGTGCGATGAAGCGGGACGGCGGGAAGGACGCCGCCACGGCGGAGCAAAGGGAGCCGGCCCCATTCACTCGCCTCATGTGCGGCGACTTGAGCACGGAGGAAATTGTGGATGCTGGGGTGAGCGTCATTGTGCACACGCTACCGCACGTTCCGTACTGGCTGGACTCCCCACAGGGGGCAACCACCGCCGTCAATCTGAGGCGCGTTGTCGAGTACTACTCCTACGACCTTCTACGAGAGCGCGATCTCCGCAAATGCTGGCGAACAATCTCTGCCACTCTCAGGAACATCAGGGAAGAGGGGGTGTGGAGCAGTGAGCTCAACGACACCATCAGCGTGGTCGACGCATTTATTCAGCGCTACCTTGCTTTCTCGGTTGTTCCGGTTCCCCGAACCGCATGAAGGGTTCCTCCTCCCCTTCTCCTCCCCCACCTCGGCTCGATCAGTGTTCTTCCTTTCTTTCCGCTGCTTCTCCGCGTTTTTCCGCTACTTCGACTTTTCTCTGCTGTGGTCTAGTCTCTCCCTTCGTCCCCTCTCCCTCCCGCCCCTCGAGAGAGAAAATCAATCTCACGTGTGCCGTACGTGTAGTTCTTCGCCGTCAAGTGCGTGGGGCGTCGACGCGGACAAACGGTAAAAGAGGCTTCAGAACGAAGCAAGTCTGTCCCATGCGACTTCCTCGCCATGCTCAGCTTACTCTTTCTCTCTCACTCTCTCCCTTTATTATCGCTTCCTTTCCTCTATCCCGTACCGGTAAGAAGTTATCTAGCGATTTCACACCCCGTTTCACGACCCTCCACGTGTCCTTTTCCTACTTCCGTTGCTGCGGCTCTGTTGTCGTCCCCCTAACTCAGCAGACATACGGCCCCAAACCAATGGAGTTCTTCACCAAGATTGACAGTGAGAGCGACCACGAGTCGGAGTACGACGACCAGATCGATGAGAACCCGGAGTCCAAGATCGCGGCCTACTGGTTTGAGGTCACCGACGATGACGAAGTCGAGGAGGAGCACAAAGTCTTTGGGAAGGACAAGATTGACTCCCAAATCCAGACCACCATCGACACCTACGACTACAACCTCTCCACACAGAGCTGGACCGACGCAAAGGAGCAGCTGACCGATCTCCTTTCCCGCGTCGCCAAGTACAAGCGCAAGTACAACGAGACCCCGCACAGCGTTATGGAGTACATCCGTGAACACACCGACCTCACGGAGGAGCTGGAGGGCAAGACGAAGCAAGACTTTGAGGATCCTCGCGAGTATGCCAGCCTGAAGCAACTCCGCGACATGATTGCCGAGCTGAAGGCCACCTACGAGCAGGAAGAGGAGGCGGAGGCCAAGCGCCAAGCCATGGCGGAGGCGAAGGAAGACGAGGACACCGCCGACGAATCGGAGACGGCCTTCGCAGCTCGCATTCTGGATGTCATCCAGGACAAGAGGAGCGCCGATCGCCTCGAACGCCTTGCCTCCAAGTGTGGTAGGCGTGGCTACGTTGCCCTGCGCGTCACTGCCCTCGGCCACTTTGCCGTGGCGCTGCTGGAGGAGGAGAGGAAGTTCGTTGTGGACCAGTCCAAGTGGGAGCAGGCCTTCCGTGCAGCCGAGGAGTGTTTCTCTCTGCTCCAGGCGAACCCGACCATCAGCCTTGTGGAGGACATCCGCCGCATCGAGAACAGCAACAACAGGTTCGCTGCTCTGACCGGTGGTCTGACGGAAGTGCTGACGGCGCTGCAGACAAGGCTGCTGCAGGTGTCGCAGGTGACCAAGTGCTGCGAAGCGGAGTACCTCTGGATCCCTATCGCGGAGAACAAACTTGCCTGCCTCACCAACAAGGTGATCGCGTACTACCGCGTCAAGGAACGCGCCAATCGCCGCCATATTGTGAAGTGCTGCGACGTCCTCCTTTGCTTGATCGGTTTCCGCACACAAAAGGCCCACGACGTTCTCTTCCGTGCGGAGGAGTCCGGGTCGGAGTCCTCGGTCATGTCAGAATCCATCCTGGACACCGTGAAGGAGGTGTTTAGGGTGGTTGCCGCAGCCGCTCTCCAGGGCGATGAGCCCATCAAGGTGGCTGCCGTCTGCTACATTGGGTACCAGTACGGACTAGCGGGACAGTTCCGCAAGGGTCGTGACGTACTACTGCGTGCGGGTGTGCCGGCGTACATCGCGGAGGAGAGCTGCTCCGCGCGACTGTACATCTTGTACAACCGTGTGATTGCGCAGCTGGGGCTTGCCGCGTTCGTGAACAACCAGATTGACGAGTCGTACGCCCTTCTGGGTACCCTGTGGGAGAAGTTCAACCCTGCTGTGCTCATCGGCCAGGCCATTCCACAGTCCAAGGACGTCGAGGAGGAAATCAAGAACCGCGATCAGACGGTGCAGCACCACTACGAGATCCCCCACCAGCACCTGGAGCTCGCTGCCATGCTCTCCGCCCTCGTGGTGGACACTGTCAACGAGGCGAAGAAGCCGTACGAACGTAGCCGTGTGCAGAAGTTCTTTTACCGCGCTATTAGCCACCCGCCGCAGCTGCTGTGTCCCCACTCGTCCTCGGTCAAGGACCAGGTCTTCGCCGCCCACAAAGCTCTCAAGGTGGGCGACTACCTTGGCGCGAAACAAGTGGTGGAGAGCATGAGGGCGTGGCGCACGCTCGCCCACGGCGATGAGGTGCTCGCCACCTACCTGGTCAGCCTCAAAGAGGCGGCCCTGCGTGTCTTCTGCTTCTCGAACCGCACCAGCTTCTCGACCTTCTCCGTTGACCAGCTCGCGACCAAGTACGACATGGAGCCCCAGAAGGTGCGCAACATTATCAACGGCATGATCTGGGACAGCGACTCGCTGGTGGCCCACTGGGACCGCGACGACACCTTCCTGTACGTCGACCGTAGCAACCCAACACGTCTGCAGCACATTGTTATGGGGGCTGCGGACTCCGTGGTTGAGCTGGCACCGTACAAGGATCCGCGCTCGCGTGCCAACGAGGGCCGAGGCCGTGGTGCGGGTGGCCGTGGTGGCCGTGGTGGCCGTGGCCGCGGGGGTCGCGGGGGCCGCGGCGGTGGGGGTCGTGGAGGAAACTGAGCAGGGAGTCAATGCGTGTGAAGGGCTCTGTGATGCGTTGCGGATGACAATGCTGAGGAGTGAGGTGCGCTTCTCCCTCTGACTGTCATTTTGCGCGATGCTGCCGATATCCCAACCCCCATGTGAGAAGGTCGCCGGCAGTCCCCACTCCGTTCCACCGACTTCGTCACCGTCTTCCTCGTCCTCTTCTTCATTCCTGTTTTTGGTGGTGGTGGTGGTGGGGACTCCCTCACCCTTCCCTCGTTTGCCACCTTCCCTGCCACTGGTCTTTGCGCTTACTGCCCGTGCAGCTTTTACGGTGTGCCCCGCTCTCGTATCATCTCAGATGCCTGTTTGCTACTTTCCAGTTAACTCCATTTAAGTGTGTCGGTGACAGTTCTCTTCTCAGCTGTTTCTCTCTTTCCCCCCTTGTTTCCCTGTTTCTCCGTTCGTTTCACTGTCTACTGCGTTGTTCCACAACTGTCATTTTCCGGCGTTGAAGCTGTTGGCGATACCTAAACACAAATCGTAAGATTAACACCCACCCCTCCCAAAAAAAAAAAAAAAAAGAACGAAGTAATCAAGAACAACAACAGCAAAGCAGGCCGCCAGAAGATGGAGTAAGGAGAGAGAGTCTCATAGCTGCGCGGCTTGGCGCCAGTTTGCAAGAGAACCTCTCCGTGAAAAGCGGGAACCCGGGCAGAGCACCACGGAAATGGCTGTTGACGGTTCCCATGTATGTCTTTTGACTCCGGCTCACCACCGTTGGAAATGCGTATTCTACGTTCGCTATCCAAAGGGGGAAGGGGTTGGTGACCACTCGAGGAAGAGAGAGTTCCTTGGATGACACAACACGTGCCTGATGCCCAACATCCCTTCCGCACCTTGCCGCCATCCTTCTTCGCAAAGCAAGGAGCAACACACACACACACGCACAACACAGACACACAGACAGACCATGTCGGTCACAACCCGATTCGAACAGTTGACGGCAAGAGGGGGAGGGGGCGAGGGATCGCGGGAGTATGCGCCAACACAGGTGCCAAAGGAGAAGTACGCCAAGGTTGTCGAGGGCCGAAATCGCTTCTTCCTATACACCATTGGCACCATTGTCGCTTTTATCGGTGTCACCTCCATTCCCTCCTTTCTCATGAGCCGTAGTGTTCGTCACATGTACAGAACCTACTGTCGCGGCAAAGTTCTGGACCTCTCGCCAAAGTTGTACGACGAGGCCGACGTCGCTCTCTACGAGTTGTCACAGGCCGTTATGGTCGACTTTCTAGTCGAAAAGAAAGTCGTTGACGACGGTCACTACAAGATTGACGAGTCCTTAAGTGAGCAGGAAAAGGAGGAGCGGCGCAGAGCAATGACGCTAGATTTCATGATCCGCAACGATCATCACTGGGTGGGGAGCCCGGTCAACTTTGGCGTCGTAGAGCGGGGGGCGACTCAAATGCCGAGTTTTCGCAAGTACGACTGTGTTGTCATCCGCGACGAACTCATGAACCAGAGTGAGACCAGAGCGAGAGAGCTCTTCGATTCTGCTGCCCAGTTCATGGGCGACGAAGGCCACTTCATTGTCATGGATTGGGGCAAGTCGAGTCACGCGCAGCTCGACCGGTTTCTCCGCTGGTTCAACGAGAAAACGGACAGCAGCATGACCCTGACGCACAATTACCCTCTTTGGGTGCGGGAGGATCTGTTGTACGACGTCGTGGAGATGCGGCGAACTCTTTTCGGCATGTACTACACCATGTGCCTCAGAAAGAAGAAGGTAGTGCAGACAGGTACCCAGAAGGGGAATCACATCTCGTAGCCACAAGAACAGCGAAGCAGAGGAAGAGAGTCCATCGAGCCTTCCTCTCTTGTCCTTTCTTGCCTTGTCTTGCTGCCCACGTCCGCAGCTCTGTCGTCACATTACGTTCACCATCCCCCGCCCCCCTCTGCTCTACACCCCCGGCAAAGCGTGCGCTCCCAAAAGTGCGTTTTCTCCTCGGTGTGTGGAGTCCAGTAAAGCACAAAAGACGAATCAAAGAAGGTGAATAGTAAGGGGTCACAGTGACTTCTCCTCCCCTCCCCCCCCTCCCAACCAACATGTCGTTCATCTCCACCTCTCACCTCCAAGGAAAGGAAGCTCCATCGCTTCAACGCTACAAGCTGCTCTTTTTTCTTTCTTTCTTCTGTCCGATATTGATAGTGCGATAGCTTGTGCTTCATCCGTTGTTCGTTAGCTGCCATTATACTTGTCCTTTTCCTTTTCCCTCTTGGCAAAGGTAAGAACTACTCACTTCTTCCGTCGCTGAACTGCTGGAAACCAAGACGCGCAGCGATGGATCGCGAGTCTGCTCACAAGCTCAACGAGGAGCTACGGAGCCTGGAGGACTCTCTTCACGACTGTGAGCGGGGGTTGAGCCAAATGCAGGAAAGTGCGCGCACTCTCAACGCCGATGTCGCGAGCTCTCGGCAGTCTCTCGACGCTGCGGTAGCGTCCAAAGCCTCGGCGCAGCAGGAGTTCCGTGAAGTCTCTCGCCGGAAACAGGTGCTCGAAGATGAAAGGAGAAATGCCGGAGCCGCAGCAGCGCACATGCACACACGCGAAGAGTATGTGAGCCAGCTCATGGAGGGAGAGGAGAAGCGACAGGCTCTTGACGACGAGATTCATGGCCTGGCGACACAGATCAATGGTCTCAAGGAGAATCGCTCCGACGCGCAAAAGCGACTGACGGTGGTTCGTCTCATGTCCATGCTCGACGACCTGCAGACCTCCCTGAACGCCAAGGTGAACAGTCCGGCTGACGATGCCGAGGAGACGAGGGCACAGGAGTTGCTCAAGGCTATCCAAGAGCTGTCTCGGGAACGAGAACGAGCGTTGATGCTGCTCAACAAGAAGGAAGCGGAGATGACAAGCACAGTGGAACTCAAGAAGAAGCGTGTCGAAGAGCTCCGGGCAGAGTCGGAGCGCACCCGATGCGCTCTCCGCAACGGCAACGATGCCGAGGTTCATGGGGTGATTCAGCGCATTCAAAAGGAGCGCCGCACACTCATGGGCGACATCCAGCGTCTTGAGGAAGTCAATGAGCAGCTCGAGCGTGTGCTGATGGACACCAGGTACTCCGCCAATGGCGCCGCAACGGACAGGAAGGCCGCGCTTGCCGCCGACGACGCACTTGGTACGTCGCGCGACCCCGAGGAGGAGAAGGAGGAACTGCGTCAGCGCATTATCGCGGCCAACGCCGAACGCAGGCGCTACGAGGCGAAGACGGAGGTGATTCAAAAGCGCACCGAGGAAGAAGCCGCGCAGTATGAGGAGAGGATGTCGACCATGCTCAAGGAAATCTTGATCTACGAGGAGGAGAACAAGAAGATAGAAAGGAACAACAACACGCTCAAGGCGCTGTGCGATTCCATCGCCGAAACGTTGGAAGGGTGAAGGGTGAAGGGAGGTGGGTCATCCCACTGCATTTGTTTTCTGCTGTCTTCCGTTCTTCGCACCTAGATCTTACACACTTCCTGCCCTGCTATCTCTTGTTTGTATTGCTCTTCTCCCCTGTCCCGTGTGTGCAGGGGTTTGGCGAACCCTTTTGTGGCAAGCGCCGGCCTGGCTCTGGTCTTTAGCGACGGGGTGAGCGTGACGCACTGTCACTTAGAGATGGGTGACGAGGGGTGGAGCTCGCCGTGATCTCACCCTCAGCATTCGCGTGCTATGAGTGCCTATATCTTCACTGTCTACTGTATCACGGCGTTGTCGTGTAGTATACTAGCTCGCACGCGCGTACTTGCTATTGTTGGTATTATGTTCTCTCTCTCCACCTCTTCCTTCTTCGGTTTCTTTCTTGCATCCACTTTCAACGACAAGAAAAGCACCAAAAGCATCAACGCCAGCAAAGAGAATGATAGAAGGAAGGAAACGCTGACACACTTTGCTCTCACCTGTTGGGGTGGTAAGAGAGGTTTACAGCTTCTCCTCTTGAATGCGGTAGGCTCTGCACCAACGGCTAAATGCCCAAATTGGACGAAGGAAGGAAATGGAGCTGGCTCAATCGTTCCCTCTCCTCTTGCCGACCACCAAGTCTTCTTTCGGCTTTTCTTGTGCCGCTAGTTTTCCTGGCTCATTTAGCTACCTCATTCCTTTGTTTTTGCCCTAGAATTTGAGTACCTCACTCTTCCCTCGACCTTCCTTCGCCTTGTCTTGACATTGCAGATTAAGCTTATATATTTTTCTTTCGCTAGGGCTTCCTTTATTCTCGCTTTCACTTTCACCCTGTCCATCAAAATTCGGCAACTCACCGCCTCTTATCAAAACAACAACCATAACAACCATAACAACCACATCAAGCACGAACAGCAGCAACGATGGTGTTTGATCTCACCCCACCGTACGAGTACAAGAGTACTCTGCCCAAGTGCATCATCCGCATTGATGACAACTGGTATGATGTGACGACCTTCCGCAAATCCCACCCCGGCGGTGCCCAAATGTGCGACGAATTCCATGAGCGGGACGCCACGGATGCGTTTTACTCCTTGCACTCCAAGGAGGCCATTGCGAAGCTCAAGATGATGAAGGCCCTCCCCTTGAAGGAGGGCGACGTGCCCCGCGATTCCGTGTCGCAGAATTTTGAGAAGCTGACAAGGCAACTCGAGGCTGAGGGGTGGTATGAGCGTGACTGGTACATTGACTTCACCCGCAACATCATCCCTGTCATTGGCCTGTGCATTCTTGGGACTCTGGTCTGCTGGTCATACCCCGTCCTCGGCTCTATCCTCATCGGTCTCGGGATGCAGCAGGGCGGCTGGCTAGCGCACGACTTCACGCACGCGCGCGGCAAGTTCGCCCGCTTTCTTGGCATCTTTCTTGGCGGAGGCATTAGTGCCTTCTCCGTGAACTGGTGGTCACACAAGCACAACACCCACCACGTTTTCCCCAACCGCAGGCGTCACGACTCCGACATTCACAACGAGCCCATCTTCTTCCTGTGGGTGCCCACCGAGGACGAGGACACCAAGTACAGGCCCTACCAGTACCTCTACTACCCCATCTTCTACTCGCTGCTGTACGTCTCGTGGCGCATGCAATCCCTCAAGTTTGCCATTGGCAGCAAGAACAAGGCGGAGCTGTCCGTCATGGCCTTCAACTACCTGTGGCTCGCCCTCCTCCCATGGAAGGTGGCCGTTGCAAGCGTCATCATTGGCGGCTTCAGCGTTGCCATTGTCGTGACTGCCAACCACCAGACCGAGGAAATGATCGATCCGGATGATGCGTACAACTACATCGTGGACCAGTATCGCTCCACCCGCGGTGTTCACTGCGCTGACCCCTTCTTTGAGTGGTTCTTTGGTGGCATGCAGTACCAACTGGAGCACCACCTCCTCCCTCGCGTCCCGCGCTACCGGTACCCAGCCGCTCGCCCCCTCCTCAAGAAGTTCTCCGAAGAGAACGGCCTCCCGTTCCACGTCAATGGCGTGTGGGAGATCACCAAGATGAACTTTGATGTTATGAGGAAAATCGCCTCGCAGCCGGCGAAACCTGCCAAGAAGACGGCGAAGAAGGCAGACTGAAAGTGAGAAGTTTGCCCTCTAGGAGCCCGCTGCGCGTGCCCCTCCCCCCCCCCCCTCCTGCCTCTCTCCTCTCGATTCCCTTTCCTTTCCGTTCTCTTCGTGAAGCAGACCTTCAAACTCTCCCGCGCTTAAACTCCCATAAACTTGTTGGGAGTTAAACAGCCTATCCTTCCCATCAACCAGCAGCAATTTTTGTGTTTTCCACCGCTCCCAACTTAATACACCTGCCTGAAACGCTGTTGCCGTTGACTTTGCTTTCTTTTCCCTGTTCTCCGTCCCCCTGCTCTTTCACTTGGATACCCGCCAACCTCCGCTGGTGTTTCATGTCCACGAGGCAGAAACATTGGCTGGTCAAACGGACAACCTATATGCAGGCAAAGGAAGCACTCCCCCTGCTTCTGTCGCTCGCCTCCCTTCGCCAAAGCACCTACACGTACACACGATGGATGGGTCTTTTTACTAGCAGACGGTCCTCTTATTTCCTGTTGTATTTTCTCGTAGGAACCATCAGGCATCCAACGTCCCCACATCGCAGCAGGATGGCGCACGGGAACGCTGCCAGCTGCGGAAGCGAGATCGCTTGCTCCACAACAAGCGTTCCTCGCAAAACCTAAAGGCATACCTGAGTGGATGGTGATGTCGCATCACTCCCAAGTGGCTCCTTGCACACTGCTGATTCTCCGTCTCCCGTTGCTCCCCAATGCGACAAGTTCACCTCCCCCCCCCTCCCCCCTCCCCCCTCCCCCCGATTCTCCTGCCCTCTACGGTTACCAATTCGTAGTTACTTAAGAGCTCTTAGCATTATTCTTTAATAATTCTGTTTCAAGCGCTCACGATTACTACTGCCTCCTACTCTCCCTCCCGCCACCTTTCTCTCGCGCTATCTCCAGCAACCGTCATGAGGGCGATTACCGTTCTTTTGGCCTGCCTGGTTGTGCTGAGTGTCGCTTCCGCCGAGGTGAAGATCCTCAAGGCCGCCGACTTCGACCCCACCCTCAAGAGCGCCGACCTTGCTCTCGTCAAGTTCTTTGCACCGTGGTGCGGCCACTGCAAGAAGCTCGCTCCCGAGTTCAAGCAGGCGGCCGAGAAGCTCGAGGGCAAGGCCGTCCTCGCCGAGGTGAACTGCGACGATGAGAAGGAGCTGTGTGGACGGTTCGGGGTCCGCGGCTATCCCACTCTGCAAATCTTCCGCAAGGGCGAGAAGTCCGAGGACTACGCCGGCGGCCGCACCGCGGATGAGATCACCAAGTACATGATCGCCAACGCCGGCCCCGCGTTCCGGTATGTCGCCTCCAAGGATGAGCTGAAGGAGCTTCCCGAGCTGGATGCCACGGTGCTCGCCATGACCAGCAGCAAGGACAGCGACCTCGCCAAGATTGTCGAGAAGCTCGCGCCGTCCTTGCGCACGAGCCTGGCGGTCGCCATCGCCACTGACAACGCCGTTGCCCCTGACGTGGCCATGGAGTCCATCGTTGTGTACCGCTCCGATGACGACGCCGAGACGCTCGTTGTCGGCGACAAGGCTGACAAGGAGACCATCTCCAACTTCCTCAAGCGTGCTCGCGTCCCGATGCTCGGCGCTGTGGGCCCGTCCAACATTCAGATGTACAATGATCTCTCCAGCGGTAGCATTGGCTGGCTCTTCCTGGACAAAACCAACCGCGCCAAGGTCCTGGAGATGGCCACCACAGTTGCCAAGAAGTTCCGCAAGGACCTCATCATGCTTTGGGTGGACACCGACCTTTACGGCATGGTTGCGGAGCAGCTGGCTATCCCCAAGGGAACCAAGTACCCCGCCTTTGTGATTGACAAGAACCGCAAGCACCACGTGCAGCCCTTTGACGTCCCGGTGACGGAGGAGAGCATGACCGCCTTCATTGAATCCTACTTGAAGGGCGAGGTGAAGCCGACCATCAAGTCCGAGGCGATTCCCGAGAAGGAGACGGTGGACGGCATGACCACCGTTGTCGGCTCCCGCCTTCGCCCCCTCTTGGAAGAGGGCAAGGACATGATGATCCTCTTCTACGCCCCGTGGTGCGGCCACTGCAAGAACTTCCACCCCATTTACGACAAGGTCGCCAAGTCCCTGGAGAAGAGCGACGTCATCGTGGCCAAGATGGATGCCACGGCGAACGACATCGATAGCGATGACTTCGCCGTTCAGGGCTTCCCCACCATCTACTTTGTCAAGGCCGGTGAGGCCAAGCCCATCCCCTACGAGGGCGGCCGCACCTTTGAGGACGTCACGTCCTTCATCCAGGAGCACGCCACAGCCAAGGTCACTCTTGACGCCGCTGAGGACAACAAGGAGGCCGCCGCTGACCTGTAAAGGATTCCCCCTTTGTGGTAGCGCCGACCCACAGCAGGCAGAGAAGAGAAGGGATGCCACGCACACACACACAGTTGAGGAAAAGAAGGAAAAGCAAGGAAGGAGAAGAGAAGAGAAGTAAGTGACGTCGAACACTCTGAGGAGCAGTTCGAAGGGTCTCTCCCACTTCTCTCCCCCTTCCTCTCCCACACACACACAAGGATGAAACAAGAGTCACACGTGCGTGTCACCCGGGAGAGCACCTTACTCCTTTCCCCCGTTCCCTCTCCCCCCATCCCTCAGGTGACCATCGAAACAGCAGGTGGGCTCATGTTCTCTCCCTTCCTCCACTTCGTGTCTCTTCGATTTCCTCTGTCAAGCGTGTCCTTCGCACTACACCATTTTTACTATTATTACTATTCAAATGTTCCATTGCCATTTACTATTAATACTACTATTATCATTACTACTATTATATCATGTGTTTATTCTGGGCTCCCAAGACAAAAGAGATCTGACAAACAGGCAAACAAACCGGAAAACATAACTTACTGTATTCGCTCCCTTCTCTTCGCGCCGTTGTTGTTGTGCTCGACAGCGTGTCCTTCCGTTCACACTCCTCCCTCTCACTCTCTCTCTCTTATCCGCGTGACTTCGCTTTGCCTGAGAAGGAACAAAGTTGACCATGTCGTGGAGGGACGAGCAGAAAACTAAACGTAAACAACACCAACAACACACAAAGAACGAAACGTCAACAGAACAGGTGCAGCACAGCGGCGTTGACGCGCTGCCACCGCGCACCGAGGTATGTGTGTCGCTGCGTGCTTGACGACAAGATGGGGGCTGGGGAAGAGTTTGGAAGTCCCCACTATGTTTGTTCGCCTCGCGTGGGCGTGGGAGGCACTTCGTGGTTTTGCTTTACGCAAGCACCTCTCTCACGAGTGGATCCGTGCTGTCACTACGCGTGGAGGCCACCTGCGTCCTCTCCGTGCACTCTCCTCCTCTTCTTCCCATTTCCCTTCCGACCCAGGGCTCTCCTTGCTTGTTGTCGTTACCATCACGCCACACTTGTCTCAGATTTAGAATGCTGCCCCGATCTCACGCACTCTGCCTCTCCAACGTTTCATTGCATGCCTGTGTGGGTGTGGTGACACAACCGGCGAGCGGCCTTCTCCACGGCGATGCCATGTGGACTTGCCGCCTACTGCTGACCCAGGTGGGCCACTCCGCCAACGCTTCGTCAGACGGGAAAACCGTCTCTCAGGAGATCTTCATGCTGAAATGTCGAGGTGCCAAAGTAGTGCACTACTGTGTTGCCCACTTGCACGAGGGCTGCCTCGTGCACGTGGTGTCACAACTCGTGCAGCGGCCCAAATACATTGCCATTCACGGAGGCTATGACAATATCACGGACTTGCTAGTCTCGGACAGCTTTGGTGCCATCACCAAGGTTTGGGATCTGTGACCGTGTCACCGCTGCCCATATATATGTGTAGACGCACCTCTCTCATTCCTCGTCTACTTCTGCTGTCTTACTCGCGGCACATTTTTCTCCCTTCTGTCTCTCTTGCAACTACCACTTGGCAACAACACACACGATGGCCTCCCCGCACGAGTGAAGCAGGCCACAACTCCTGGTCGACTGCGATGCACTCCTGCGTTGTAGCTGCTATCTCTCCCCCCCTCTCTCTCTGCACTTCTTCCCTTGCTGTTTCCGGCTCGGCTTATTTCCGCCTTCCCATCCGCCTTTCGCACGCATTCACACTTTTACTCGATGCAAGCAGCAATAGACGCAAGAAGGAAAGAGAAAACGGAAGAACACAAGGGATTTCCTCAGCCGTAAGTAAGGAAAAAGTAACGAACTACAACAACAGCGGCATCTGCCCAAGTGCCTTCCGCTCCTTCACGTGGGACTCGGGTGTGGGAGAGAGAGAGAGTCTCCCATCACCGACTGACTTCATCCGTCGCGCGCGTGTGCCTGCCTTGTCCTACGTCGCATTGATGCAGCGACAAACGAGTGCGCGGTGCTTCGCAGCGTGCCTGGGCACCCCGCTGCTGCTGGCCAGCAGGGCAGCCGCTACCTTACCTCCGAGTGCAGCGGCGGCGTTCACCGAGCGTGGTGGTGTGCGGGTGCGAGCGGGTTGTAGCTGTCCCTGTGCACGGGGGCCTCGTCGGACGTTGCTTTGCCAGCGTCGACCACAGAGCACGGCCGCCGAGAAGAGGTTTCACTGTAGCGTGTGCAAAAAGGCGTTTCGGTTGGAGATGGCGGCCAAGGTGCACATCCAGCAAGCGCACAACGGGGAGGGCAGTGTGGAGACGGGTGCCGGCCCAGGGCAGCCGGGCACCACCACCGAGACAGGCTCCTTGGTGCCTCCGCCCAACGCCCCACCGCAAGGACCAACAATCGTGGAGGAGGTTGTTCAGCCGGTGGATCGTCCCCTCCGCAGGCGCAGCAGGCCCACACCCAAACCTCTGCACGAGCCGTACCGCGACATGCCCGCGGGTGCACTCGAGGAAATGCTCGGTGTGTGGGACAGCGTCGGCGTGAAGCGCTTGCAGGGCACGTTCGTGCACAGTTCCATGATCATGAAAGTCTTTGCCGCGAAGCCGGACGCGGGCTCCGAGCCTCTCTACGACCCAATGGAGCCCGAGGGAGAGAACCCGTTTGCTCATTCCGCAGCGCACAGTGTCACTGCCGCCCCTGCGGTTGCTGACGAAGAAGAGCACAACATATACGACATTGACCTGAACGATGCGTTCGCCATTGCCACGGGAGAGAACCACGGGCCCTTTCGCGTGGCTCGCTGCGAGAACCCTTTCCTGGCAGCCACCCACGGGGCGGCGCCAGGTGCCGGCGCGCGGCTTCGTGTGCTGACGCAAGCCAACGCGCCTGCGGGGCCAGCAACACCGGCTACTGCGTCGGACGCCGCACCTCAGACGGCGCCGGTTACGCCCTACGGGCAGCTACCGGTGTTTGGCCAAGCACCAGCCCCTGCAGCGGCAGCGACTGCTGCTGCTGGCACTACTGGGGTGGTGGCGTCGCCCTTCGCCACGTCCGTCACAGACTCCCCGTTTGCGCAGCCGGTTAGCTCGCCCTTTGTGGCGTCTCCGTTCGCCGCTGTCTCGCCTCAGGCGTTGGAGCCGGCGACGGCCGCGAGCTCGCCGTTTGCCGCGGCCTCGGTTCTCGGCGAGGCAGCGGCCTCTCCCTTCACCGCTCCGAGCGCCGACTCGCCCTTTGCCGCCGCGGCGACGCCAAGCCCCTTCACCGCGTCTCCCTTTCTTGGCGGTGCCTTGGGTGCGGGCGTTGCCGAGCACGCGGCGTTCTCGGCTCCCGCGTCCTTCCCGCCGTACCAGGTGGCGGATGGCGGTGTCGGGACACCCTTCCCCGGCGCCGGCCTTGGCGTCACGGAGCCCGTTGCCGCCGAACCGAAGCATGAGTGCGCTACATGCGGGAAGGAGTTTGCGTCGTACGAGGGTATGCGCATGCACGCCAAGGCAAAGCACGGGATTGAGCTGCCTCTTCCAACGAAGGAGAAGGCACGGAGGCCGAGGCCTGTGCCAGAGTTGCCTGCGTACATTCCCAGCCCCGTGGATCTCTCGATGACAACACCGTTTGGCAAGGCGACGAGCGACGCGAGCTGGTCGGAGACGGAAATCGTACCGCATGCGGTGAGCGTCAGCAACATTACCGTTGCGGGCAAGGTGATTGACGTGGAGACGGTTGACCCCTCCACGGCGCAGATCACTGTGTTTGTTCCCGGAGAGCAGAAGGAGGACAGCGAAACGTTGACGGTCCGCTGGACGCGGAGCAATCCTTCCCTACCGCTTGACGTTGCCCGGGATGACACAGTTTTTGTCAGCGGGACGCTGCGTCTCCTCCCTGTGTACGAACCGTTGGTGGACAAGTACTACTCCTCACCCATCATCTTCGCCGCGTGCCCAACGGGTCTGGTGCAAAAGCTACGTTAATCTCCTTCACAGATTCAGCTTCTTCACACAGCTGCTCTCTTCTCTCCTCCCTGCCTCTCCCGTATGTTCGTGTGCGCCGTCTGGCTATTTGTGTGCTGCTGCTCCTGGTGTGTCGCCGCCGTCGAAATCGATCCAGGTATCCTTTGAGCGGATTGAGTGTTGCCTTGTGTGCTGGGTGTGGGTGTACAAGACATCTTTGGAACCTGCGTTGGGTAGCAGCAGCAAGGACGGACATCGGCGAACCGGTGGAAGACCAATTATCCACGAGTTCCTCTCCCCTCCCCCCTCTCCTCCTCCTTGACTGAGAGAGTAATCTCTTCCCCCCCCCCCCCACCTCCCTTCTCTCCTTCTCCACAACAGAACGTCCGATGACCGCCACCCTCGTAAAAACCGAGGAGGCCGTAAGGAAGCTGTGCGCGTTTCTTACGTCAAGCAACAACAAGGACACATCAGGCAAAGGCAGCAGCATTGAAAGCCTTTTCGCTCCGCCCACCCAGGACAGGCTGTTTGGCGTTGATGTGGAGGTTGCCTTTCTCGTCGCCCCGGCCGCCCACCGTGTGCCTTTGTACGTCCTCTTGCCCCACGAAGTGATGGCAGGGAGTATTTGCCTCATCACGCCAACTCCCGAGAACGCCTTTGAGAAGAAGGTGCTCTCGCTCAGCGACGACGGCGATGCAACTGCGCAGCGGGTGAAGCGCGTGCTTGACACCAAGAGCCTGAGCACCAAGTTTATCGACCCCGTCACGGTGCGCGCGTTCGCCAAGAGCTACGACAACTTTGTTGTCTATGGAGTGCACAAGTACCCAACGCAGCTGACAGGAGAGTTCCTCGGCCACCAACGCGTTCCCGTGTGGGTTCCCAAGAAGGAGAAGCTCGCAAGCGCTCTTGACAAGGCGACGCGCACGGCTGTCATCCCTCGGCGCGGCGAGAACGCCGTCACGTGCCGTGTTGGCCACACTGGGCTTACCGTCGAGGAACTTCTCCACAACATCACCACCTTCGTAGACGGACTTAGCCGCCATCCTCAGGGTGTGTCCCTCTCGCGCGTGCTGCATATCCGAGTCGCCGGCACCAACGCCGAGGGGAAGCGCGTGGGAATGCCGATTTACGGCCACACTTTTGACTTTGACGCTGCGAAGGAGCCACCAACCAAACGAGAAAAGAAGGAGAGCAGCTAGGTCGCCGACTCTCCTTCACTGGGCCGCGTCCCGCCTCTTGTCCCCCCCTCCTTCCTAACTAAAACCGCGTTTAATGTGTTTCGTAGCGACGAAGAAGCAACATCAGAAACAAAAGGCGAAAGGAAGCTGTCCAAGGCGGACACAAAAGCACTGTTCACGTGGGCAGGTCAACGCCGCATTGCCAACGCGCGATGCGGATGAGTCCCTCTCACCCGCCTCCTCCTAGGCAAAGAGGAAGCAGTGTGGCCGAGCACCTTTTTGCTGACCCTACCTGCATGAACACGACTTTCTCGTGCTGGACCACTACTGTGAGTGCCGCCCAACCCTCCCACGCTTCTCCCTCTTCTCCTTTCGCGCGTCTACACGTGTGCGCACGCATATTATCCTTTTATTGATTTCGCCTCTTCGTCCCCCCGTTGCTGGTGAATGAAGTAAACACAACTCAGAGAGTATTCTGTCTGCCGATTCCTTCTTCCTCTCCTCTCTCGACTCCTCCCCCCCTCCCCCCCAACAGAAAGACCGCCCCTCCTCACCCCCCTTTCCCGAGGATAACATCAACGGCCAACGATGGCGTTCATGCAGCAGGGACCGCAGTCCATGCTCAAGGACGGCTCCACGTTTGTAGATGACCCGGTTGTCAAGAACATCCAGGCGTGCCGAGAGCTGGCGAAGATCACTCGTAGCTCTCTCGGCCCGTATGGACTTTGCAAGATGGTGATCAACAGTCTCAACAAGCTGTTCGTCACCCACGATGCCGCCACGATTCTGCGCGAGTTGGAAGTGGAGCACCCAGCCGCTAAGCTCCTCGTCCAGGCATCGAACGCGATGCAGGAGGAGGTGGGTGACGGCACGAACTTTGTTGTTGCCCTTGCTGGCGAGTTCCTCTCGCAGGCGGAGTCGCTCGTGCGCATGGGCTTGCATCCGTCGGAGATTATCGAGGGCTACAAGAAGGCTGGCGCAAAGGCACTGGAGATGCTTGACAACATGGTGGCTCGCACCGCCGATGATGTCCTGAAGAAGGAGTATGTGATCGATGCCATCCGCACCGCGATTGCGTCCAAGCAGTACGGGTACGAGTCTTTTCTCGCCGAGTTGGTTTGCGACGCGTGCACTAATGCGTGCCCGTCGAACCCGCGCTCCTTCGACGTGGACCACGTCCGCGTGGTGAAGCTGGACGGCGAGTCGGTGCTTTCGTCCAAGCTGGTGCGTGGCTTCGTGATTGGCCGCAGCACCGAGAGCACGCTCAAGCACCTCAAGAACGCCAAGATCGCGGTGTACAGCTGTGCTGTCGACATCCCTTCTCTGGAGACCAAGGGCACTGCGCTTATCGAGAATGCGGAGGACCTCATCCAGTACTCGCGTAAGGAGGAGGACATCATGGAGGAGATCCTCAAGAACATCCACAAAACCGGCGCGAACTGCATCGTGTCCAACTCGACGTTTGGCGACCTTGCGCTGCACTTCATCAACCGGTATGGCATGATGGCTGTGCGCGTCCCTTCCAAGTTTGAGCTCCGCCGCCTCTGCGCCGCCGTCGGCTCGCGTGTCCTGAATCGGTTGGACGCGCCGACGAGGGAGGATGTGGGAACGTGTGACACGGTTGACGTTATTGACGTTGGCGGGCGCTTCATCACCTCCTTCGCGCAGGAAAAGGAGGACTCGAAGCTCTCCACGATTGTTGTCCGCGGTGCGACGCAGAACGTCCTCGAGGACGTGGAGCGCGCCATCGACGACGGCGTGAACGTCTTCAAGGCCCTGACAAAAGACAAGCGCCTCGTCGCTGGCGCTGGCGCGGTCGAGATGGAGTTGCAACGCGAGCTCACTCTCTTCGCCGAGGCAAATCCCGGCCTCGACCAGTACGCCCTGCGCAAGTACGCAGCCAGCTTCGAGGTGGTTGGCCGCACCTTGGCCGAGGTCAGCGGCTTCAACGGTGTCGAGATGGTGACGCAGCTGGAGGCCGCGCACAATGCCGGCAAGAAGTACCAGGGCGTTAACGTTGAGGATGGCACCACGCTGGACGCGATGGAGTGCGGCATCCTCGAGCCACTGCTGACGAAGCACTGGGCTATCCGCATCGCTACCGACACCGTTCTCACGGTGTTGTCTGTGAATCAGATCATTGTGGCGAAGCAGGCTGGCGGCCCCAAGAACCGCCCGGATCAAGCCCGCGATGCCGACTAACAAGACACGGAGCAAAAAACTATAACGTTAGCACACCTACAGTACTTTGTGTGTGTGTGTGTGTGTGTGTGCTGCGCACCGGGGGTGTTCCCTGTCGTTTCGTCCCCCCCCCCCACCTGACACTTTCTCTTTTTCGTTCACTGTTATCCACGTTGCCCGAGTGTGTGAGTGTAGTCGTGCTGCTCTGAGTACGTGTGGTGGCGGGAACAATATGTTCCGTTGGTGTTGTTAATTAAACTGTGAAACTATAACGTTCCCAGAGAGACGAGGCAATGCAAGAGAAAGGAGAGAGTGTGTCGCTCCCGCACAGCGTGGGTGGACGAGTGGGATCAACTTCCGCTGCCGCGGAGGGGAACGACGCCGACAGCTATCGTGTGTTGTTCTTCTTCTTTTTTACTCTCACCGAGAGACGGTGATGGAACCGCAGATCCGCGCACGCGGCCAGCACCTGCATTGTGCCCTTCCTTCATAGGCGCCGTGGCCGTAGTGGGCCCCGTATGCACCTTCACGCGCCTATCAGTTCCCATACTCATCACATTCTCTGTCTTCCTTCTTGCTTGCTAAGAGTGCGGTCGAACATACAGCTAGCTAGCTGCGCCACTAATATAGTTGGGCTCAACGCGCACTGCTCTCATCTCTCCCCACTTCCCTTCCCTTTACTGGCCTCTGTTGGACAGCCAACTCGCGCATCGGTGACACGGCTTGTTTGTCTTAGCCTCTACTCCCTGCTGTTGTTGTGCGGCTGGCGCAGGGGGAGCGGGGCAGTTTGCACCGAGCCCAGAGACAAGCACGGAGCGTGAGGCGAGGCACTCAGAGCAGAGCATGCTGTTCCACCGACTGGACTTGGTTTGCTATGGAATCGAGAGCTTCACCGGTTTGAAAGACGTGGCGGAGAACAACTTTGTTGTGGTGAATGTGCAGGGCAATCACATTGTGAACTTCGACGGCTTTGGCACTCATCCGTACATGGCCCAGTGCAATGTGAAGGGGAACAACATCACCACTTTTTACGGGCTAACTCGGCAGCGCTCTCTGCAGTCGCTTCAGCTCAAGGGCAATCCAATCACGTCGCACCCGTTCTATCGCATCATGGCGCTCATGGTTGTCGGGTTCTCCCTCACGGAGATCGATGGCTCACCGGTTACTCCCGAAGAGCGCACCTTGGCTCGCCGGGCCGGCGCGGACGCTGCCCTAGCGGTGAGCTTCGGCTGGCTGTTGGACATGAAGCCCCGCACGCCAGAAGCGTTCAAGGCCATCATCTCGGAGTGCAGGAGGTTGCACGGCGCCAGAATAGACAGCCGCAGCGGGGATAAGAAAAGGACGCTGGCCGACGTGCTTGAAGAGATCGCTGGTGGGGGCTCCGCAGCCAGTCCGGCTCTTGGGAAGGACGCTACACATTCACACCAAAACTCGCGTCTGGCGAGCTCGCGGGAGGAGCAATGGGGCAACCTGAAGACGATTGAGCGGCTGTCGAGGCGCGTGGCAACGCTTGAGCAGATGCTGCGCGAGGCGAGCGCGGGCTGTGCCGCCGCCAATACCGCGTTGCTCCTCGGCGGACAAGACCGCGATCCTCTTCTCTTGGACTACAGCAGGTCTGGTGGGAACGGCGTCCATGACGATACCATGCTCACAGGTCAGGACTTGCGAGATGCTTCGAGTATCCTGTTCGCGGACGGCATCACCACGCGCTCTAGTCAAGGAGCAGCAGGCCAGCCCCCTCGTCGATCCTGCCTGCAGCTCACGCGGCGCTCGGTGACTGTGCTCAACTTCATGACCCGGTCTCCCACGTTTGAGTTGAAGCTTTCCGGGTCGATGACGGTGGGCTTCCGCCGACCCAAAACCCTCACTGTCGAAAACCGCTTTGGGGTATCACTGGAGATCAGTTTTGAGGACTTTGACGTGCTGAGAACCGTCTTCAAGTTGCTCTTCCTGCTGCGATCGAAGCCGGTCCCACCCCTCCCCTCCTACCGCGACGCCGCAGACGACGACGAGGAGGAGGGCGAGTATGCCGCGTACGCGCGCCGGGAACAACCTCGAGGGCCGGAGTCGGCTGGGGATGATAGTGCAAGCGAAGGTGAGTCGCAGGTGATGGACGGAGCAAAGACGGATCAGCCACTGCAGGCGACAGCGGCGCACCGCACGGGACCCGACACAGAAAATGGCGACTGCACGACAGCCGCAGCACGCGGGCCTCTTCCCATCTCCACGACGCTGACAGCCCAGACCGTGCGAGCGGCAGCGACGGCAGCAGATGTCCGCGGTGGTGCCTGGGAAGAGGAGGGGGAGGACAACATACCAGACATACCTCCGTTGCCGTCTCCAGGCGAACGGGCCGCCACCACCGCCGTCCGTGAAGGCGATGATGACGACGGGCAGGAGCTCAACGCCGCCACAACCCCAGCATCGGACATGTCGTTTCACGTGGAGGAGGCTGACAGCAGCCCAGGCAATGACGCTGGTCGGCAGCAGCAACACTATCAACATGACGAAGCGGCCGCACCACATCCACCACCGCCTCCCCCTCCCCCTCCCCCTCCCCCTGCCGTGCCGCCACGCCGCCGGTTCCAGAACTTGCAAGTCTCCAGCACAGACAGTGACAACGGAGGCGGCGAGGGTGGCGTTGCTGATGCAGCGAGCGCCGAAGCTCCCGCCGGGCTGCCAGTGGCCAACGCCCCCCGCACTCCGTCCGTGCCACCATCAACGACACGTCCCACTGTTCCCCCGAGGCGTGGCGACGCTTCTGCAGGCAACCGGCCGTTGAACGCGAGTGTCGCAGGCCAGGCGCCGTCCGCCCTGCCTCCCTCCGTGCGCTCTCGTCTGGCCGGGGCAAACACATCCCGCGCGTCAGCTGTCCAAAGCGACGTTCTCAGCGCAAAGGGCAGTCATGGCACCGGTGAAGGCACTGGCACCGCTCGGAGACAGGCGACGGACGAAAGTGGCTCGTCGCTTCACTTTGTGGTGGAAGAGGCTGCTGCACCTATCCAGCCAACTCTGTCGCTCAGAGGATCGTCGACGCATGTGACGCCAGTGCCCTCGGCTCGAAATGTAGCACCGATACCCCCAGGTAGCACGCGAAGCTTGGCCAGCGGGGATGGCGCACCAAGGGAGAACCCGGATTTGGCCACATCCGCCGACGCCGGTGCACCTGTCCGCCCCGCACCGCCGGCACGCCGCTTTGGCAACCTCGTGATCGACTCCGACTCCGACTCGGATGCTTGACGGGTCCGATGAATGCTGCGTCGCGACCCTCGGTGGCTCTTGCGCGCTGCCGTTGCCGCAAAAACGAAATCCTCTGCTTACCTTTCCCTTTCTCCGTGGGCTCATTGCGTGTTCCCTCACCTGCGATTATACCCTACATCCCCCTGATCACTCCCCTCCTCCTTCCCTTCTTCCCTTGTGGTGGTGGAGGGAAAATGGCCTCTTGTGGTCATCTCCATTTGGCCCCTCCCTTCTCTTCTTTTTCCTTGCTGAGAAAGACTTTCACTAGATGGCACCTTTGCCGCACAAAGTAGAATGAAGTAAACTGGACGTTTCACTGAATGTGTGATGGATTCATATGACTAGCGGAGCGGCTACATATGCTGTAAGATTCTCTTTACTTCCCGCTTTGCCTTCTCTGGTGCCCCCCCCCCCTTCGCTCCCTCTGTGGCAGCCCTGGCCAGGCTCTTCTATTATAACTACTATCCTTCTTTGCGTGAATGATCGCATCTTCTCCCTCTGACTTCCCTTCCTCACTGAAAGATAGATTCTCGCGTAGCAATAGAAGAAGGTGTGTGCTCGTCTTTCTGCCAAATGTTGCATTCGGGCGACGAACTCTCGCGCGTTCTCGTGGAGGACACCATCTCCATCGAAGTGAGTGCCTCTGCCACGGAGCGACGGCCGAACCCCAGCGCATCCGGCCATGTTCGATCGCACCCTGGTGCGTTGACCACCCGCGACACGACGTACTGTGTCCCCGACTTTCTCCCGATTGGCGGCGTGGCCTTCCCTGATGCACTTCTGCGACTGTGGAAGACCATGCGCTTCAGCTCACAGGTTGGCCTGTTCCCATCTCTCTCGCGGGTGTGGCTGGCAGTGGACAACAAGCTCATTCTGTGGGATTACCGCGACGGCCGCGAGTTCACCGTGTGCGACGAAATACCGGAACTCATCGTGACGGTGGGAACTCCTGTGAAGCCGAAGGAAGGCATCTTCCAGCCACACGTGACACTGGTGCTCCCCGTGGCCACGTCCAACACAGTGTTTCTGCTCGGACTGTGCATCGTGAATGAGGAGCAGATGTCGGACATCAAGGTGATGAGTCTCGGGTACAACGCAGCGGCGCCCGCCATCGTGACCAAGATCACGGGTGCCTCGGAGTCTGGCCGCGTCTTCTGCGCCGGCGCGGACGGCGAGGTGTACGAGCTGCGCTATCTACGGGAGAGCACCCCGTTCGTGCCGAAAATCCGGCTGGTGTGCTTCTCATATCTCTTTTCTAGCAGGCCCATTGTGGGGCAAATCACGTCAGTCTTCCACCAAGTGCGGGAAACGTGGACGGGGCGGAAGCCCGGCCTTCGCGACATTGTCGTTGACGAACAGCGCAACTTGGTGCTCACTCTGGACGAGAAGAGCACCATATCCGCGTGGCGCATCGTCAGCGACGGCCTGCGGTATGCCAAATCGCTACCCCACCGGACGGGTGGCGGCATCCTGCGGAGCAGCAGCAGAGACTACGAGCAGCGTCTCTCCCCACTGGTCAGGCTTTTCCTCGTGGAGCCCGACCAGGAGGGCTGCACCCTTGTCGGCATCGCCCTCAACGGCGACCAGTTCCGCTACCGCTACCTCAACCCCGCATCGGGCGGTGACTACTACGTGGACCTCCTCCTCCGTAGCGTGGTGCCGTCCTACTTCCCTTCCACGACCCGCGAGGTGGGGATTTGCTATGCCAGTGGCACCACCGTCATCATCGCCGACTACGCGAAGCGCGGGGATGGCGATGACGGCGACGACGACGCAGCGGACGAGCTTGTGGTATCGACGTCGCCCAAGAACGTGATGGAGCCGCACAGCAAGTACAGGGAGATCGTCGCAAACTTTGGGCCCGCGTGCACATCCACCACCCCCATGGTCCGCGTTGACACCATCGATGCCGTTCCCATGGCGCCGCGCCGGAGCCCCAATGATCTGTGCGGGCAGGTATGCTATCCCCCGCCCTTCTTCATCGTCCTCCACCGCCACGGGCTCGCCTTCTACCTTCAGATGCGTCCCGTGGATACACTGTACACCATCATCAGCAAAGCCGATGCTCAATGTCGTGAGGCACTTCTGCAGCGCTTCGCTGCCACGTACGATGCGACTGACTACGCGACAATGCTGCTGCAGGTTGCAACGGGCGGCCTCAACGTGTACCGCTCTTCGGATGCAACAGGGCTTCCCAGCAGCCTGCTGCGCGGTACCGGTGCCGCAGGCCTGTCCGCCAAGCTCACCTCCCCGCTGGACGCCGATGGCGTGCTCTCGCTGGAGCACCTTGGCCGCAGTGTGATGGAGGGCGACTCCCCAGAGGCGCGCCGTCTCGCGCGCGAGTTGCTCAAGTCCATGTCAACGTGCACCACACAAGCCGGCCCGACCGCGGCCACCGCAGGCGTAGGAGGGCCCATCTTGGGGAGCGGGAACCGGCTCACCGTCATCATGTCGCCATTCGGCTCTGCCGTCGTGACTTTCCTTGCCCGCGCGCTCTACAGTGTCTGGGAGGTCCCCATCTACAAACTGCCCACAGACAACTTGTTGCCGGTAGAGGAGGCGGTGTCGCTGCTCGCGCGCTTCCTGGAGAGTGTCGAAGTGCCCGCCTACAGCGAGGCAAGCCTGCGCATTGACCTCCCTCATCAGTGGCAGCAGGGCAACAAGGTGGTGGTGTCGCTGCCGCCAACGGGCTCGTTCAGCAGCTTGCCCATCACGGACGTGACCAAGCTCCAGCTGACTCTCCTCCTCAGCGCCTACCGTGTGGCGCAGAAGGCGCTGCAGACGGTGTTCCTCCTCCGCCAAACGCGCTTCCTGCCGCTGCGCCAGGAGGATCGCCTCGTGACGGTGGCCCAAATCGTGCGCGACAAGGACGTCGCCCTGCGCCTGGGGCAGTACTTTAGCCAGGCGGTGCTGAGCTCGCAGCAAGGGGTTGGGACAGCCGCCAGTGAGCGGCTGCAGTCCTTCGCTGCGCTGCAGAAGCGCTGCCCCTACTTCTTCAGCGCGGTGAACATGCAGGAGTTCCAGGCCAAGACCGAGATCGAGTACCTCACACGCGGCGAGAGTATCGGCACCTTCTCGGAAGCCGAACTCGCGCAGTGGACGGCTACGGTGGCCCCGAACGCCGCTGCGTATTGGAACTCCGGCGCACTGCAGAGCATTTGCCAGCAGCTGAACCAACTGAAGAAGGAGGACGTTTCGGTGCAGCTACTCCTTCACGCGGCGCGGCAGCTCGACCCAAACAACGCCGCCTTTGCCATATACCTCGCTCAGAGCGAGGGCGGGGAGGGCCAGCCCGCGATGCCGGGGTCGGACTTCGCGGCGCTCAACGCGTCAGCCGGAGGTCCCGGGTTTGCTGTGTACCAGACGAAGATGCGCATCATCGGGCTTGTTACCGGGATTCTGGAGATGGCCTGGCAGCGGCACCGCTCCGTGGTGGATAGCCTTTTGGGTGGCCCCCGCACCTCCGGTTCTGTGTGGCTTATCGAGCCGAACGATGAGATGGCCCACTGCGCGCTGTTCGATTGGCTGTGCGCGCCACGCCCGGACGCCACCATGACGCAGACGCTCCGGGACACACTGGTAGTGGCGCGCTCCCCCTTCCTGGAAAAGTACCTCCTGCGCAACCGGCACCGCCTCGGCGAGGAGTACGCGCACTACCTGCGCCGCTCCCAGCACGACTACCGCGCTGCCATTGAGCAGTGCGTCCTGCTAGCCCAGTCCCCGCTCCCGCACATTCCCATCGCGGACCGTCTTGCCTACCGCATCCGCTGCTTGAATGAGGCCGTGGAGTGCGCGCGGGAGTGCCACTCGGACCAACTCCTGCAGGTCGAGCAGCGCCTGCGACTGCTCGAGGCACAGCAGCGGCTCGTGCGTGTCATTGCCGACTTCCTCGCTTCCGGCCTTTCCGCCCTGTCCAACCGGATTCGCGTGGAGGGAAGGCTGACCACGGAGCGGGAGATGTCTCTGCAGCACATTGACCTTCTCTCCAACTACGTTGTGACGGCGAGCAACCTGCTCCAGATTGCCGGGATGTACACGGCATTCGGCGGTGCCGAGGTGCAGTTGGATGTCCTGACCAACTCCCACGTGAGCGACCCAAGCACATTTGCCGTGTGCATCGTGCGCGCCTACGAGCTGCGGGACGGTGTCCCATCCGACATCACGCGCCGGCTGGTGTCCCAATTCTACAAGACCAACCCGAGCTTTCCCATTTCCTTTGTTGTTCGTATGCAGGAGGCCTACAACTTTGCCAAGTCTCCCCAGGGCACCGCTGCCACGGTGCGTCTGCTCGTGGAAGAATGCAGCGTGGACCCAAAGATCCTCTTTTACGCGTATCAAGACATTCTCGAGTCAAAGGAGCCCATTGACGTTGTCTGCACTCCGTTCCAGAACGCTGGCGTCACGCGCGGCTACCTGATCCATTCCCTGGCTGTTGCCATGCACTACCTGTGTGCTGCGGTGCGCCGGGGCACACTTCAGGCACCGGTGGCGGCGTACGCTGTTGGCACTGTCCAGGAGTACATCGCCCAAGTCGCGTCCGAAGGCAACCTCGACGTGCATGAGCGACAGGCGCTAGAAGGTGCCGACTTGCTGCTCCGCCGGTCTAGTGTCCAAGATAGCCCACGAGAGTTTAGCGTCTACTAGCCAACCGGACGGCGGTGGGGATGTCGTCGACTTCCCTCGGGGTTCACCCTTTTCTCTCTGTTTTGTCCCCCGTTTGCCTGTTCTGTTGTTGGGTTTCTTCCGCGCTGTTGCCACGTCGCCGGTGTTTATAGACAATCTAATCCCAAAAAGATGATCACGCAGGTGTGCGCGCACATTTGGTGTCGCCGTCTTGTAGGCGGTATCTTGACTGGTGTGTGTGTGTGTATGTTTGCGTGAGAGAGAGAGGGCCAGAGAAGCAAAGGAGGGGGGGGGGGGGGCAGTCTCGCTGTAGAGGAACCGCCGTGCCGCACACTCACGATCCCAGTGAAGCGGCTGCCTTCACTGAGAGGTCTCCACGAGATTGACTGGCAAGGAGTACAATCCCCTTCTCCTTCTCTCCTGCATGTGACCTTTGCTTCTGCGTTACACTAAACCCAACTTTGGTGTCCCCCTCCCCACCTCCTCCTTTCGCATTCGAGTAGCTCGAGTGACTCACAGCTTGGGCACAGCAGCTCTTTCTCCATCACACGTGTAGCGGCTCGTTACTTCCTTCTCTCCTGTGAAGACATGAGGGGGGCAGCGTCGACTTCTCTTGAGGGGAGTCGCCGAGAGGGGAGGGATCGGTGGCTACATCCGCTGCAGCGCGGTCGTCGCTATGCCCTCCCGTGGCGCATGTGGTTAGCTCTGAGCAGTCTTCTCCGTGCCGAGGACGCGACACAGCTGGCGGGGGCCAGTGGCGTTGACGGCGACGCGTGGTACGCGACCGATTACGTGTACCCCAACCACTGGCCGTACAATGAGCAACCTGCCGTTCCCTTGCCACTCGCAAAGCGGCGCAGTGCCGTGCGGGAGTATCTGAGGACCTTTTTCGATACGGAGCTGATCGTAGGCGTAGTCATGCTTGTGCTGGTTTACGTGTTTTACCTCTACCTCACCGCACCGGCACCAGAGGGCCCGCCCGAGCAGGAATGGGTGTATTATACACCGTCAGAATAGAGAGAGAGAGAAGGCGAGAGGGTTGCAAGCAGGTTCGAAGCGATGAGACGGACCGCGAGCTGCTTCCATTTCCCTGCTCCTCCTCGAAGGCGAACAAAAAGCAATAGAGTGTCCGCTCTAAAGAAGAAGAAGACACACACACACATTGTGCAATACGATGGATGGAGGAGTCGACGTAGCCTTCCTTGGTGTGGTCATCGACACCCCGGAGAATCTCGTGACCCCCCTCTCCCTTTCTCCGTCCCTGTCAACAAAGGAGGAAGGACACACAACACACACACACACACACACCTACCTACGCAGACAAAGGAAGGGAGGGGCGTTACACCACCAAGTGGCGTTCTTGGACTCTCTCATCGGTGGAAGGGGGCGATCTGAAAGACTCCGCCCTTCCTCCTCTCTCCCCGTCCCGCAATGACCGACATCGCTGAGCGAACCGACAAACTGCGACAGCGAGTGAAGCGTAGGCGAGAGGAAGTCCAAAAGTACCTCGACGACCGTTTCTATCGCAGCGCCCGAGGTATTTTGAAACACGCGGAGGCCCTCGACACGCACGGCACCTTTCGGCAGGACCCCACAGGGCTCCCAGAGTACCTGTCTTCGGTGGAGAGGCCGATGTATTGGACACTTATCGCGAAGAACCTTTCCTCCTACAGGTACGGCACCCCGCAGGAGTTCATGGAGGACATGCGGCTCGTTGTGGACAACTGCTTTGCGTACAATGGCGACTCCACCAAGTTCTCGGCTCTGGCGCGCAGCATTGAGATTGACATGGAGGACGCGTTCGTCAAGGAGCTGGGCGAGGCACCGCCATCGGTGGCTGAGATGAAGGCGCTCTCCAAGCGGCTGCCCCCGCAGGCGTCGGCCGATATCCTGAAGGTCTTCCACTTGTACGAGAGAAAAGAGACGAAGTCGACAAGCGCAAAGGCGTTTATTTCCCTCGCTGCGTGCAGCTGTGCCACGAAGCGCCGCATCCTCCAGCTCATGCGCGAGGCTGTCGAGAAGAAGGAATCAAAGGCCCCGCCAAAGTCTGCGCCGCGGAAGGCCCCCGTCAGCGGGGGAGGAGGGGGCATCCCGGTGAAGAGGCCCCACAACCCACCCAGCGGCGGGGCGTTGCCCAAGATTCCTGGCGGACCTCCAGCAGGAGCACCACTCTTGGCGGGCGGCGGCTTCGGTGACAAGGGTATTGTCCAGGCAGCGGACGACATCAGCTTTCACAACGAGGAGGGTGCCCCTGCTCCTCCCCCGACGGCGACCACCTTGGAGCGCGTTCCGCAAAACGCCCGGACGGACGAGTTCACTCTGCGGGACATCAGTCCCGCTCGCCTGGACGACAGCTGCTCCGATGACGGCGAGAGCAGCGACGGCGAGAACGGCGACGGCGACACCATGCCCAGCAGCAGCGGGTTCGCCCCCATCGAGAGCGGGCTTGAATCCCCGAATGACAACGAAGAGGCAGCGGCCAAGCCTACGCCAGCGACAGCGACAGATTCGAGCCCAGTGGCACAGGCAGAGAACAAGGATGATGCTGTGCAGAGGGACCCCGTTCATGCAGCGGCACCTGCCCCCAACGCGGAACAGCGAGCCCCAGCGGCAGAGGAGGAAGGGTCGTTGCAGTTCAACGAAAATGCATGATGTGGTATTTTCGTGAAGGCGATGGTCCCCATTCCAAAAGAAAGAAGAAGGACAACAGCAACAACAACGGCCATTCTTCAAGAGAAGGTGAGAACAAAAGAACGAAAGAAGGTACTGTGGAGTGGCTGGTGTGAGGCGGCGCAACTCGTATCAGCGCAGGATGCGGTGGTCCTGTCAGCCTTCATTCCCATTCCACTGTCCTTTTCATCTTCCTTCTTCTCGTCTCTCATCTTCAGAGTTGTCACTCCTCTTCCCCCATCATCGCTCTACCATTCGCGCGAGTAGAAATGAAGAAGGCACTATCACAAGGAACTACCAAACGAAAGACAAACTTAGCGAAGATGCCCGTACGACGAGGGAAGAAGCGTTCCCGTTCGGCCTCGCCGGCGGCAGCGGAGGGCACGACACCTTTAGCGTCGCCGCGCCACTGGCTGATGAAGTCGGAGCCGTACAAGTTTTCAATTGACGATCTTGCAGCAATGTCGAGCTCGCCGTGGGACGGGGTACGGAACTACGAAGCGCGAAACAATATGAAGGCGATGGGACTGGGCGACAAGGTTCTGTTCTATCACAGTATGGCCAAGGACGAGACAGGCGTCGCTGGGCTGGCGGAGGTGAGCAAGATCGCGTACCCTGACGCGACCGCGTTGGACAAGAAGAGCGAGTACTACGACCCTAGGGCGAGCAAGGAGAGAAACCCGTGGGAGATGGTGGACCTCAAGTTTGCGGCAAAGTTTCCGAGAGTCGTGACCATTCAGGAAATGAAAACGGACAAGGTCTTGGGGGACATGGTGCTGTTCAAACGGAGTCACCTTAGCGTCCAACCCGTCACGGAAGCAGAGTACACCCACATCGTTGCCCTATCGAACTACGACACACGTCCCAAGAAGTGACGCGACCCGCACACTCCCCACTCATTTGCAGGTGGATGAACTGCTTGCCTTTACGCCTCCACGGAGGAAGAAAGGAAGCAGTAAGCAGTGCCCCCCCCCCCCCCCCCAGTCGACTGCCGTGTTCCCGCTATGCCCCGCAGCTACACCTCCACTCGCTTCACCGAAAAAAAGAAAAAGGAACGTTGGTGCTCTTCGCGCTTTGGGACATGCGTCTCTACCGTGTGTCGGTGTCTGCTTTGTTCTTTTGTGTGGTGTATGCCCCCCCCTCCTGCTGGCACTCGCCTTCTCTCCTCCCCTGCCCCCTCTCCCCCATCAGGTGGGCACCAGTTATCCTACGCTCTAGTCGCGTGTTGTCGTAGTGCGGCAGCAGCCCTCTTCTCTGCGCAATATATAGATAGATATATTCTTCCCTTCTTCCCTTTCGTTCTCTTCGTTACTCCTTAGACCTCACGCACAATGAGTCGAATCCCGCTCTCTGTCCCTGTGCCTGTGCCTGTGCCTGTGCCCGTCCCTGTTCCGGCCCCCGTGCCGGCTCCCGTCACGAGTTCAGTTCTGCCAGGTGCGCTGAACGTCCCCAGTTCGTCCCCGCCCTTGCCAACTCCCGCCCCAACGACTGTCACCGTTCCCCAACTGCCGATACCGTCTATGATGGGAGCGAGTGCTGGGGTGACTCTGGCACAAGCACCAATGGCGGTGCCCATACCGCTGCCGGTGCCGGTGGCTGTGGCTGATTCTTTCCAACCGGCACGCGCGACTGTGGCAGCATCGGTGACAGAGGGCGGTGCGGGGTCTCGTTCTGCCGGGGGAGGAACGGTGCCTCAGTCACCTGGCAATCCGGTGGTCCCAACCGTGGCGCACGCCTCGACGCAGCCCTTATCCGCCAGCGCGCGTTCGTCGGCGGGAAGTTCGTTTGCTGTCCCAAGCCAACCCGTGCCACCCTCCTCGGCCGTACGCCCGTTGACGTCACCGCCGCAGCAACCTATCACAACAACAGCGACGACTGCCCCTCCACTCGTCGTTCCCGTTCCTGTTCCTCTTGCGGTTTCAGTGCCTACGCCACCGCCAAACACCTCGCCTTCCCCGCCGCCGCCGCGAACCGAGGGGCGGCCTCCTGGACCTGCCAACGCAGCCCCTCCTCCACCAGCCCTCGCTACTCCCATCCCGTCTGTCTCGGCACCGCCGTCCGCGACCGCGCTCAAAGGCCTCTTCTCCCCCTTTCTTGTAGCCTCCCCATCCCACCTGCCCGCACCCAGCGCACCGGCAGCGGAGCAGCCCCATCCGCTGCCGCAGCCGGAGGAGTTGCCTGCGAAGGATCCACTGCTCTCAGCACCAGTCCCTCCCTCCATCCCTCAGGCAGCAGCCGTGGCGACGCCAAGTCAGCCTCTGCCGGGCGACGACGTCACACAGCAAGACGGCTCACCCGTCGGTGCCCCGCAGCTCGGGGAGGTGCAGAGGGAAGGAGCTACGGCCCCTGTCGACTACTCTGCTTTTGTCTTCCCCAAGGGGCGGCTGGCCGCACCGGCGGGTAGCGTTGCGGCTCCCGGTCTGCTTGGTGTTGCCGCGCCGCAGCCGCCCGCCGTGTTGCCCGCGGCACACGGCTTGCCAGTCGACCCGTCCGCCACCGACGCTGTGCCAGCCCCTCTCCCCCCGTCCGCTGTCGTCTTTGGTGGGGCCAAGTACGGCAGTGGCGCGTTCCTCAAGTGCCCTCGGCCCAGGGGCACTGTGAGGGGAGCAGCGTACTATGCAGACCCAAACAGCAGCGAGTGGAGGCGGCTGCAGTTCATGGTTGACCAGCTCTCGGTGGCACGAAACTATCTTAAGCTAGAGACCGGCCGAGTGTCACGGACCTTTGCGCTGGGCTGTGGCTCCCCAAAGGAGCGACACCAACGGCGCGGTGCAGGGCTGGAGGCAGTGGGTGCAGCAGCCTGCGGGAGTGTCTGGGAGGTGGAGGACGTTGACTACGCCAAGGGGAATATCTGGACTGTTGCCTATGGCGCCAGTGCCAAGCAACTGCAGGCGTACGTTGCCGCGCTCAAGAACGCCGACGACGTGCACGGTGTTGGGTATGTAAACCTGCACCACCGCCAGTGGGGAATCAAGAAGAGTGGCGAGGAGTACCAACTCGGTCTGGGCAGGAAAGGGACGCCGCTGCAGTTTGCTGCCGTGGGCCGGCGTCTGGACAACGTCGTGGTGCTCCTCTCCCATGGTGCCCGTGACAACGCGGAGCCGCGCCTCAGGGCGTTGCTCTCGCCGGAAGCATACGAGCTAGTTTTGAACGCGCTTTCGCCGCCAAAGAAGGCATCGCCGAAGCCGGCACTCCCGCTGCCCAGCGATGCAGTGCCTCCTGCGACCGAGAACGAGGAGGTTAAACAGCCAAGCCCGGAAGCCGCACCAGCGGACACTGCAGCAGCGGTCACGGTACCCGCCCCGCAGCCTCTGATGACGCCCCTGGTCGTTCCCGCCGTGCCCACGTTCACGAACGTGTCCGTCAAACCCGTCGCATTCTCTTTCTGACTTTTTTTTTGCGTTTCTACGGGAGGTGCCAGCGACGCCAAAACGGTGCTTTCCCCCTCTTGCTCGGATGGGGAGGGGGGGGGGGGGCTGCTAGCGCTACTCTCTCGATTAGAGCGGATTGGTGCCAGCAACAGTCCGTTGAACCGTGAGCAATGCGTTCAGTGCAACCTGCATGCGATCAACCAGCAGCCAGAGCGAGAAGAGCAGAAAGGATACCACAGGGGAAAGGAGCCACATCCAAGAAACCCTCAGATGAGTTGACCACGAAGACCTGCTCTTTCCGACCCACTAAATCACGTACGCATACCAATGCTCTCTCACTCTAACACATACATACACGCTAGTGAAACTAGTTAGCTATTTTTGCATCCCTTTTGCGTTTCTTCTCGCTTTCCAAGTTCTCCCTTGTTATTCAACCCAAGCAATCCCCCCCCCCCCCACATATCCCCACCGACTCGGCGTTCCCTGTTGCCATCACACACTCCGGCTAATCCACTGGAATCATGAGCAACCTTTTTGAAGCTGTCGTGATGGAAGGTGAAGTCGTCAAGGCCAAGGTGAGTGGTACCGGCTGGCGCAAACTCGTTTCCATCAATGGCGTCGGCACGGATCGCCTTGTTGCGCTTGCCAAGGAAGCATCCCCCGACAACTGGGACGCTGAGATGAATGAGCTACTGCCTCAGGTGATGGCAATGACGGACTCCCCACTCGGCCCTGAGGTGACCATTGTCGTGGAGGACGTTAAAGGCAACGAGGAAACAATCAAGATGCCGTACACGACCATTGACAAGCAGACCGCGACGGAAGCCCTCGTGAAGAACTTTGAGGGCATCATTGCGTTGGGCAAGGCCGCTGGTCTCACAGTGGAGGAGATCAACGTAGTATTCGCCGCTTCTTTGATGGAGTTTGGGAAGACCTCCGCGATGGACGGCGTCGACCTGCAAGAGATGATGGGCAATATGATGGGCAACATGATGGGGAACATGGGACAGCAGGGTGGCCAACGTGGCGGCGGCCAGGGTGCGGAGTGCCAGTCCCAGTAAAACAGATGCAAACACGTGTGCCGGAGAGACTTTGCTCTGCGCAACAACCGCAACGGAAGCAAGAACATGAGGGAGCGAGTTACTTGCGTCCTTCCCTTCCTCCTCCCCCACCTCGCAGCCTATCCCGCCCTCCCCCCTCCTTCCCATTCCTTCTACTTCTCCCGCCTCATTGTCTTTAAGCCACTGCTTTCGAGATGGAGAAGGAGGGCAGGGCAGAGGAGGAGGGCGGGGGAGGGGGAACGGATTATGGTGCACACATGCACTCCGTCATTGCTACAATCACTATCTCAGTTCGGTCGGTCGCTTGCTCTGTGTGGCGTGACGTGTTATTAACCTTTCTAAACCCTCCCCCCCCCTCCAAAAGAAAGAGCGTTATACCTATCATACATGGGAGAATACAAGAGGAACAAAAGAGACCAAGGAGGCCACTCTTTGGCCGAACCTCCTGGCCCAGTGGAACGCCCTGTGAGGTCACGGCGCACAACACGGTTGCGGTGGCGCATCCTCTCTCCCTACCTCTTTTTGGGTTTGAGAAATGACTCCCTCTCTGCCTCGCTCCTCCCCGCCGCAGGGGAGGCACGGAGGAGGGGGCAGGCGCATTCCACAAGTGGGTGGCAGTTCCTCGTTCTTCCCTTCCCTCCCCTCCCCCTCTCCTCTCGTCTACTCACCCCACTCCCACTCCTACCCAAAGGGCGATCGGAGACCTTCCAATTCGTTTCGCAGCACACACACACACCGAGTGGCCCATCTGCTGCTGAGATATCTTTCTGCATCTCCCTTTTCTTTCTGTCTCCGCCTCAGCGCACCCCGATGCAGCTGCTGCGCGACAGATGCGTCTTCGCAAAAGAAGAGGAGCCCTCTGATGCCTCGCGGGCAACGGCGGTGGACGCTGCGCTGCTGAGGAGCTTCGTCGATCGTGGGCGGGCTCGACTTATCCCTGTGGGGGACGGCCTTGTCTCGGTTTCTGTGAAGGAGGGAAGCCAGGGGGACGTTGCGAAGCTGTTTTGCGGCGCGCGCAGCCTGATTGTCGCGGAGCAAACAGGGGAGATCTACGCCAGAGGCGTAAACAAGTTTTGTGCCGTTGACGATGTCCCCGGCAAGGACTGGGTGGGGGACACCGCCCTGTGGGAGAACTGCACCGCATATGCCCAGCGAAAGATGGCTGGTTTTGTGGTGACCTTGCTGTCCACCGACGGCGTCCAGCTGCGGTGCATGTCGAAGCACTCGTTGGACGGCCCACACGTGGAGATGGCGCAGAAAGTCCTGAGGGAGCAGCTTTCCACGGAGCAGCGAGCCGCCATCGCGCATGCTCTGTTCACGGAGGATGTGACCGCCTCGTGCGAGTGCATTCTCCGAGAACAGGACTTCCATCACCCGGTGCTCGAGCTGCCCTGCTACGATCGCCAGCTCGTTCTCTTCGCAGTGCAGAGGCGCCGTTTCCTGCAAGAACAGGCGCTGCCATTCGCGCAAGTTCAGCGCAGGGCGGCCGAGTGGGGCCTGCCCTGCACGCAGAGTCACCAGCTGACGAGCCCAGCCGCTCTCACGCACGCCCTCGCATCGACACACCCATGGAGGGCAGCCTACGACAAGTTCGGCCACCCCACTGAGCTTGCAGAGGGCCTGGTCATCCTGTTTGAGCCGCACGACTCCCGCGCGTCGGCGTGGGTACGCCCGCTGCGGCTCAAGGCAAAGACGACCGCGTATGTCACGCTCCGCTCCTTGCGCTCGCTCATCTGCGGCGACTCTCGCCCCCGTGTTCTACTGTACCACAAGGCGTTGATTGCCTGGGCGGCGACCCAAGCACCGTCGTCTTCCTCGTCCTCATACACTGCCGCTGTGGAGTACCTGCAGTCGCTGGAGACGCAAGGCGGAGTGACGCTGGTGGAGCGCTCGTTCCGCGGCGCTGTGGGCGACGACGCTGCCGCACCCGCACCCGCACCCGCACCGCCGCGACGCCAGCGAGAGCAGAAACAACAGCGAGGCCGACTCCGTTACCGCGGGGCATCCGTCGGGGTTGGTGAGGCCTATCAGCAGCTGCTCCGCGTCACGGAGCAGCAAGTGTGTGGCGGCACCTCTCTGACGTCATTGGGGAACGGCTGCACTCGTAGCGAGCAACCACATCTATCAACCTTGTTGCTGTGCGGCCTACCAGGGTCCGGGAAGTCCACGCTCTCTGCGGCGCTACTCGCGGCGCTTGCGGAGGGACAGAGCCGTAGCCGGTTCGGCTATGGTGTGGTGCTGAGGAAGGACGAAGTCACCAAAGCTGTTTCTCTGCGCATGGGCATCACCTCGGCGTCGAGCAAGCACAAGAAACGCCGCCTCGGCGCGCCAGTGCACAAGGAGGTGCTGCGCCGCCTCGAGGCAGTTCGACTTTTTGCCGCGATGGTGCCCTCCCCGGTACTCCTCCTCTTTGACGCGTGCAACGCGACACCGGAGACACGGCGCGTGTGGCGTGAGGTAATCGCACCACAGTCCCCAGCGCCACCGCCTTCCGCACAGACTACTACTACTACAACGACGGATTGCCGCGTTCTCTACGTGGAGTGCTCGAACCCAGAGGTGCTGGCGGCGCGTGTGGGTGCGCGACCGACGCACGAGCTGCTGCCAACTGCCGAGGAGGGCCAGCGGGCCTTGTACACTGTGGGCAAGCGGTTCGTTCCTCCCTCGCGGCAGGAGAGCTTCATCCACATTGACACAGCTACCATTCCACTGAACAGCGCGGTGAGGCGGCTGATCTCCGACGCAATGCTGGAGGTGGGAGGGGATCAGCCACGCGCACAGGCCCGCCCACTGCGCGTGCTCACGTACGAGCAGCTCGAGAAGGACCTGGTGCGGATGGAGGACGAGCTTATCCACGCACTCCTGGGCGTCGAGAGCTCGAGTTCTGCCTTGACGGCCTTCTTGGAACACGGGGCGGTGCCCAGCAAACGTGAGCGCACCGTCATCGCAATCTCTTTTGACACGGCCACGACGCAGCAGCTGTTTGACGTGGCCGCAGAGGCCATTGCACAGGCGCTGGCCTCGTCGACGCAGGGCGGTGCTCACAGCCCCGCTCCCACCACGTTCAGCGTGGTGTCCAGACTGGCCTCGGGGGTCCGCGACGCGTTCCTCTCACGGTTCCGCCAGAGCCCACCCAACAAGGCCTCCGAAACGCCCCTGGCGACGACAGCGACCGTTGTTGCCGGGCACACACGTTGGCTCGCGGGGTGGCTGTTCCGCGGCAAGTCGACGCCGTCTGTGACCCGCGACGCGGTGCGGCGCGCGCTGCGGGAGCGCCTCCCTCCCAGTGGCGCCACCGCATCCTCCGCTCACATCACGCTGCTCTACAGCCCCACCGCCGCCAGGGCAGGTGTGATCGATTTTTGGAAGGAGTCTCGCCTGCAGTTGGGTGAACGGGTCGCCGTTGAAGTGGAGGACGTTCTGCTGGATCGGTGTGCCGTCTGCTTGTCCGTCCGCCTCACCGCTTTGCAACGTGTGCACCAGTGGAGCGGAGAGGCAACGCGTCCGCTTGCCGTGGACGACGAGAAAACAGGCAACGATGCCGTAACAGGAGCTGCTCAACGCACGACCGAGTCTCCTGACGAGGGACGCGTGTGCCGCCCGCGTCTTCACATCACCCTGGGAACGGCCCAAGGGGTGAAGGGCGGCTACTGTGGCAGTATGTTCGCGCATTTCGAGGAATGGGAGGCCGGCAACACTGCCCTGGAGGCAAAGAAGCGGCGGAACACCGCCACGCGAAGCCAAGACAAGTTCGCCAACTTCCTTCAGATGCGACTGAGCCCCTCCCTGTCCTTTGACGGCACCGTCAAGGATATGTCATGAGCCAACCGGTTCCCTGGACGGAGCAGAAATCGAGCAACTTCTCTCTCTCTTATGCCTCCTGTCTTCAATACGGCTTTTCGTGGCACTGCATACGTTTCGCTACTCGTAATGGACGACGTCGAAGGAACCGCACCACGCATATCTCCTGCCACCGCTACGTGTCCCTCTTCCTTCTCTCCATCTCCTTTCCTACGCCTTCCGTTGCTTTAGACTTCGTCGCACATCCATTGGCGCGCTCGTGGTTCGCTTCACGGCCTCCCCTCCCCCCCCTTACTAGTTACTTTCCTCATCTCCCATATGTCCGACACAAGTACCGCGGCTGCTGCGGATCAGCAGCGCCGTGATGCATACATGCAGATGTTCTCTGACACATTTGCAGACGAGTTGGTGGAGCTGTATGAGCTTGACGGCAGCGCTGATGCGGTGGAGCACCTTAAGGCGTGCATCGAAGCTGGCGTGGACGTGTGGGGACAGCCCCTGCACATCCCCAGTCCACTGAAGTGAGGAGGGCACATACGCTGCAGCAGTTGCATCCCCCCGCGAGTCGGCGTTCTTGCCAATATAACACGTCCTCGACGTACGAAACGAGCCATAATGCTAATGCAGTAAAAAGAGGAGAACCGATAGCAACAATAGCTAAATGAAATGAAGGGAGAGAGGGCCAATGATCAGCGGCAGCAAAGTGTCCGTGAGATGGGGGGGACGACGATGTGTGAGCTTAGCGCCGCACCACTACCAACTGGGGTGGAGATGGCTCCCTCACTCACGACTCAAAACCAAGCGAGAAGCACGCACTTCACATGTCTTCCATCCTTCCTTCCTTCCTCTCTGCCGAAATGCGGCTCTCCTTTCGCGATCCTCCGTTCGCTCTCTACCTCTCTACCAGCACCCACCATAGGCCGTATTGCCCTTAGTGTCGCGTGTGGGAGTGTTGTGGGTGGTTTTATATATATATATATATAGCGAGTAGATCTACGCCTTCTGTCCTCCTCTTCCTCATCATTGATTCCTATTTTGCACTCTTGCTTTCGTCTGGGTTGCGCGCAACATGATCAAAGGCTTCGTTAGGCGAGTACCTCGGCGTGTTGCCTGTGGGGAGCGCCCACTGCTCACGACAGCCCACAGCTGCTTGTTTGTTGCCACACGGGCCTTTGTGAGTGCTCCGTCGCGACCCCTCCGGTCTCCCACTGGTGTGCACACTGGTGTGCAGCAGCTGGATCCCTCGCCCACCCCGGCTCCTCCGCGATCTGGTTTGACCAAGGACGAAATTGAGAAGATTATACAGCTCATTGAGAACGATCCGCGCATCCTGATGGAGGTGATGGCCAACCTCGAGCCAGAGAACCGGCGCCGCCTCATCGTCACGGGTGGGGCCATGGAGTGGTTTGGCAAGGAGAGCGCCGCGGACGAGGTGGAGAAGGCGGACGTGGACAACGACAGGGAGATCTCCCCAAAAGACTTTGACCACTGGTTTGAGAGCGCACTGAAGCGTCGCCAGGAAGAGCAGCGGAGGCGCGTCGAGGCGGCAGCGCAGGCGCAGGCGGCCAAGGAGCAGCAAGCCAAAGCAGCCGAGGCCGGTCGAGGGGACCCCACCGCACCACTGGCGAAGTCCGGCGCGGGCACTGCCGGTGCACGAGGGGACAGCTCGGCCTCTGCAGTGGCCCCTTCCACGTCAACCGCATCCGCGGCGGGGAGTAAGTCCGCTGATGCCGTTGCCTCAGCGAGCGTAGGTGCGACGACGCTGGCAAGCGGCAGCGGGAAAGTGCCCTTCATGGGTCTGGCACTGATTGCCTTGGAGGCGGGCCTGCCCTTTGTCGGCTTCGGCTTTCTCGACAACGCGACCATGATTCTAGCAGGCGACCTCATCGACAGCACGATTGGGTTCTACTTGCACTGCTCCGTTTTGGCGTCGGCGGCGATGGGGAATGTGGTGTCGGGCATGTGCGGCATGCAGGTGCACGGACTCATCGACAAGGCGGTGCAGAAGCTGAGCATTAACACCCCCGTGCTGAGCGAGGAGCAGATGAAGCACAGGAGCGTCTTCTTCGCCGGACACATTGGCGGGACCATTGGCATCATGATCGGCCTCATCCTCGGCATGTTCCCCCTGCTTTTCCTGGACGGGGACACCAACGAGAAGGCCGACTACGCCATGTTCTGCAAGTGGGACAATAACGGCAGCGGCTTCATTGAGCTGCCAGAGTTCGAGAAGGTCCTGAAGGAGCTCGGCTTCCAGGAAACCAAGGCGCAGGCGAAGCGCATCATTGACAAGTATGGCGAGCATTCCAAAGTGAATTTTGAGCAGTTCAGCCGACTGAAGGACGACCTCCGTGAAGGCAAGCCGATTTTCGATTAGTAGCCAGCACATGCACAATCCATGTACACATACATTTTAGCATACCATAACCGATAGAGCACCCATACACGGCATCACGAGGCAAAAGCGGGGAGGGGGCAGCGACTTGCCCCTGCTCGGGTTCTTTTCTATCCGTCCTGTAGCTTCCCGCCCTCCCCCCTCCCCTCTTCCCTCTACGTGCTCCATACATCCCTCGCAAGATAAAACGCCCATTCCGGCTCTTCTTCTGCGCAGCACTTGCAACCTTACAAAGAAGAAGTTCAACAAGAGCTGAACTAGGCGGCTCCCTGCTCTGCCTCCCTTGTGAGTGGAGTGACCGAAAGGAACCCGCGTACCGTGTCCTTGGCGTCTACCTTGGACTCTGACTTCGTGTAGCTGGCTCTCCTTTACTTCGATGCCTTGCTCCTTCCGTCTACGAGAAAAGTGTGTCTCGGTCTCTAGTGGATTCATTACCCAGAAAGAAGGAAGAGGTAGAGGATAGAGTTCCTTCCCGATACCCCCCCCACACACACACACTCTTCTCCTGTGGATTGCTCGTCTTTGTGTGCCGTTTGATTTCCAGGTGCGCGCGGGTGACCGTAGTTTTTTTTTCAGATGACCGCGAACAATGAGCAGACGCGATTGCTCACGGACGATGCGGCGAGTAACTTTGACTGGCGGACCAACAACAATGCTAGCATTTTCTTCGACAACAGGACGTTCAGCAGCTTAGAGGAGATGAAAGGCTCCCTCCTCGAGGTGTGCTGCCCCGGCGACGGCGTGCTGTCCGGGGCCCTCAGCCTCGTGACCACCGCTGCAACACCGACCATGCTGTCAATCCCGCTCGCTTTTGCGGTGGGTGGGTGGTGGTTTGCGTGCGGCGGGATTGCTTTCTGCATTGTCGTCACATTCCTCTCGGTGCGCGTGCTCGCCCTTGCTTCCGTTTCGGCGGACTCGGACGACTACGAGACGGTGGCCGCCTTCTTCCTTGGCAACAAGGGCAAGTGGACGGTGCGCTGCGTGCTCTTCCTGTACAACTTTGGCTGCTCTATCGTCTATCTCACGTTCATCAAGGACAGCATCACCCCTGTCCTCGTTGGCCGGGCGAGGTTCCTGCCCGACTGGCTCCGCAGCGACACCGGCGGCACCATCTTCCTGCTCCTCAGCATGGTTGTCATCACGCCGCTGACGTTCAACTCGCGCCTGGCGTCGCTGCGCACCAAAGGCTTTGTCAGCAACCTTTTCACCGTCTTCATCATCTTCGCCATCGCCTACCGCTTCTTCGCTCCGTCCACCACCACGCACGAGGACGGCGTGGCCTCCTCGATCGCCACCGGGACAGCCACGCCAGGCAACGACGAAGATGACTTCCAGGGCCCCTTCACCAACAAGTACCTCCTGGCTCTCATCCCGTACTTCTTCGTCGGCCCTATCTACGTCTTCTCCTACGAGGTGCAGTCGAACGTGATGGCAGTCATCAAGGACTTGCACGACCGCACAGGCCACAAGATCCTTGTCTCCATCACGATGGCGCTCTGCGTCGTCACGGGCTTCTACGCGCTGCTGGGTGTTTTTGGCACCCTGACGTTCCCCAAGCTCCGCTCCGGCAACATTCTCTCCATGTACGACGTCCAAAACGACTTGCTCATGATGGCCTGCCAACTGCTCTGCTGCTTCAGTGCCGCTGTGTCGTTTGTGTTCTGCATATTCCCAGCGCGCCAGGCCGCGTTCATGCTCATCTCGGGGGGCAAGGCAACAAAGATTCCCAAGAGCATGCGCACCAAACTAGGTGTCTCCCTTTCCGCTGCCACAGCCGTGCTGGCCGTCTTCCTGCCCGACGTGGCACAGATGGTGTCGGTGCTCGGCGCTCTCTTCAGCGCCACACTTTCCATGACGTTCCCCGCGCTGTTCGCCTTCAAGATGCGCAGCGCCGGCACCTACCTCACCTCGTGGCCTGACGGTGTCCTCAGCGTCCTCCTGTTCGTCATGGGCATTGCCTTCTCCATTGTGGGCACTTTCATGGCAGTCTTCTTCGCCATGTAGAAAGCGAATGAGGGAGTGAGAGAGAGAGAGAGATAGAGATGATGTCGCGAAAGCATATTGCTAAACGTGGGGAAAGGGGACGATTGACGGAAGAAGAAGAAAAGGTGAAGACGAAAGAGGGGAGGGGAGGGGAGGACGTACACACCCCGCCCCCATGTCTCTGTGTCTGTGTGTGCGCGTCACCACAGATGCGTAGCGGATTGGTTGAACACCCCTTTCGCAGTCACAATGTTGTTTCATCCTCCTCTCCTTCTTCTTGCTGCGCATGCGAGCAAAGTCAACGAACTCAGCCAGATTCCAGGACGCATCAAAGGCTGACTTCTCGCTCTTGCCCCGTATCTCCCCCCCCCCCCATCCCGCACCCACACCCACACACACCTTGGCTGTCGTTATCCCCCATTGTCCTCATTCTTAGATGGATGCTCTATGAAGCGCTAGCACGGGTTGTTGGCATCCTGTGCCTGCACACAGGCACACCGCTCTCCGCGCGCCGCATCGCAGCGTTTCTTGACTACTTGTTTGACGTGGACCTTGTGGACGGCGTGTGCCTACGCATGCAGTCGGAAGGCAAGCTCTTCCTCGTCACCGACGGTACCTACACAGTTCGCAGCATGTACAAGAAGATCACGTGCACCCAAATCCTGGTGAGCAAGGAGTACCAGGAGCTGGGGATGACCCTCATGGATGTCGACCACGACGGCCTTGTGCGACGCATTCTCCCAGAGGCAGAGCATCGGTTCCTGGAAATCAAGCCGTCGACGATTGGCGCCGACTCTGGCATGGGGCTGTTTGTTCGCGGCCACCGCCGCATCCCACTGGGCTGTGTCGTTTGCGAGTACCGCGGCCGACAGCTCGAGAAGCTGCCAGAGAAGCTGGAGCAGGGCGTGTACGTGGTGCACGTGCGCAATGCAGGTATCTACATTGATGGCGTCTCCTCCATCGGCCAGCACCTCTCTCTGGCGACCTTCATCAACGACAACGGCCCGCAAAAAGCCAATGCAGGGATGATGGAGTACGCCAAGCACCCCGGGCGTGTGTTTGTCGTGGCCAATCGCGACATTCAGCCCGGGGAAGAGATCTTTGTGCTGTACGGGGCGACCTACTGGGGCTTCACATCATACGAGGAACTCGCAAGACAAGCCCATCAGCGACAACTCCAGCAACAGCAACAGCAGCAACAACGGCAACAGCAACAGCAACAGCAACAGCAACAGCAACAGCAACAGCAACAGCAACAGCAACAGCAACAGCAACAGCAACAGCAGCAACAGCAACAGCAGCTGCAGGATCCTCTAAACGTATCAACAGAAGGCGGCGGCGGCGGCGGGGGTAGCAGCGAGCGACACCACGCGAACGGCGGGAAGGGCACTGAGGCGCGGCAACGCCATCCTGGTGGGCGTAAGCGGTCACGACCAAAAGCGTCCGCCAGGGCACGATCCCGGAAGAAGGACGCGGACGTCACCGACAACGACGAAGACGACACGTACAGGTCATGGGAGAAGGAAGATCGCAACTTCCTGCGCGTGGGCATTGCGCGGGCCTGTCGGCGGTGCGGCGACCTCACCCTCGACCGCGCCGCCAGCTTGCACAACGAGCACTGTGGCGACCCACTAGTCGCGCGGAAGCTGCTACATATGGACTGCACGCCGGTCAACGAGTTCACAGCGCTCGATTGTCCGCACAGCGTCCTCGGCTCGTCGCGCGCGAAGGCGCAGCGGCAGGCACGAGCATTTGTGAAACTGTCCGACCCCCAAACGTTCTCTCACACCCACTTGGACATTGTTCGCGACCTGGAGTTCACCTTTGAGGAGGCCGATGAGGCTGAGGGGAAGCATGCCGACGGCATACAGAAGTGAGTCGCGCGCACGCCCAAAAAATAGGAGATATTGTGACGATCGCGTGTGTCGCGAGGAGCAACTACCCGCCATGTTGGAGTTGCGACCGTGTGTGCAAAGCGGAACAGCTGGAATGCGTAGCACCGCACATGCAAAGGATTCATCCACAGTGGGGAGGGGAGGGGGGGGGGGGGGACCCATTCCTGCAACGTGATGCGCGTAGTGCAACAATGCCTCTTCCTCCTTTTCCCCACCCTCCCTCTTTGTCTGCCGCCCCTCACCCGCACTGGCTTGGTGGAGACCCATTCCTTCTTTCCTTCCCCCCTCTCTCCCCTTCTACTTGTTAGCGCGCTCAGACCACAGCACCTGCCTCACTCCCCCTATCCTCCCTCTATTCTCCCTCTCACTGTGCACTTCCCTAATAATGCAGGCAACCTCTCTGCTCCTCCGGCAGGTGTCCGCGAAGCAGGCGGCTGCCTTGGCAACCAAGATGCAGAGCAACCCGCAAAACTACAGCGCTGCCCTCCTCAACGCCGTGCTGTTCAAACCTGACGACGTGGTGGAGCGGCCCAATGGCACGCTGGCGTTCCCCTGGCAGGCCACCAAGGGCTGCTTGAACGGGTTCAGCTCGGTGCACGGCGGTGCCCTGTCGACCCTTGCCGATGTCTTCACCAAGATCCACGCCGCAGCCTCCTCGCCGGAGTCTAAGGCCAGCTCCGTCAGCTTTGAGATCAGCTTCCTCTCTGCCGTCTTCCAAGGGAAAAGCTGCACGTGCGTCACGCACCTGACAAACAAGGCCGACAACATCGTCTTCACGGACTTCTCCTTCGAGGACGAGGCGACCGGTGAGGTCTACGCGCGCGGCACGCACGTCGTGTCGCTCAAGTAATTATACCCTGCGAGCGAGTGTTCCCACACGAACCTAGTTTTGCTTTCTCCATCAAGACTGTGCAATGCATCCACCATGTCACGAACATCTGCGTTCGCCTAGTCTGCCACTCTTCCTCCCTAGCGACCCCTTAAGCCGATGAAAGCGTTGCCTCTTGTTGAGGACATGAACCATCGCAAAGGAGGAGAATGCTGCGGGCCTCTGACACGGGGTCGGCACGTGTATGTATGTGTGTGTGTGTGTCGAGGGAGGGGAGGAGTGAATCTCCACATGCGAGCGGAATGTGCGTGGAGAGATGTGTGTGACTGCGGCGTGCACCTGCAATGCAACTCTGTCGCGACACCTCTCTCCTCGCCAAGAAGCACTCCAGGCGCGCCAGGTCATTACTCTTTAGTGCTACTGATCGCCACACCAATCTCCTTTTGTCACTTCTCCTGTGTGGCCCTTTGTCTCGTTTTTGTATCCCGACGGTGAGAAGACAGGCGGGGGGCACATACCACCGTCGCACCACCGATCCACTGCCATGGACGACGTTGAGCTGAGTGAGCTGGTGAGGCGGTTCCAGGCCCTGCAAAAAGACAGCATCGCGGACCAAATCACAGAGCGCAATGTTGTTGAAATCGTCAACACCCTCATCAAGAAGAAAATGGTGGATCTTCTTTACACCACAGACGCCAAGGAGTACATGACATGGGACGAGCTCAAACGCGAGATTGTGGAGGAGGTTCACGCCAACGGCGGCCGCATCAACGTGGTGGATATTCCTGGCCTCCTGAGCGTGCACACGTACCACGTGGAGCGGGTCCTGCCGGACATCCTCGCCTCCAACACCGACTTGCACCAGGAGGGAGGAGAGCTGATGACGGACCAGTATCTTGAGGCGACAGTGCAGTCGGCGGCCGAGGCGCTTAAGGAGCACGGCTCCCTTTCCGTTTCCCAGTTCGCGGCCAAGCACCAGTTCACGTCGGCGTTTGCCCTGCAACTGCTGACGAACGCCGTCCGCGATGGCCGCGTCTCGGCCGTCATTCAAGGCTCCGCGCTCTACACCAAACTGTTTGTGCGCTCGCAGCGGGTGATCCTTCGCTCTGGCCTTCTCGCGGCCGAGCACCCTGTGGACGTTGAAGCTCTCTACAAGCGACACGGCCTGTTTGCACCGCTGATGCATCCCTTGATCACGCAGCTCGCGGGCGAGTTGCCGGGCACCTTCCAAGGCAGCATCTACACCCCAGCGGTGTTCGAGTCCTTCCGCACCCAGCAGGTGCACAACATCTACGCCTCCAACGGCGTTGTGGCGTACTCCGCACTTCAATCCATGGGCATTACCAACGCGAAGCAGTACCTTGTCAACCGCTACAACCCCGGCTCTGGCACGGTGGATGGTGGCGGCGCCAACGTGCAGCCGTCCTCGTCCGCGGTGCACACATCAGCGGGCGGCAGTGGCGGTGGTGGTGGCCGCAAGGGGGGAGGTAGGCGCCGTGGTGGTGGTGGTGGCGGCGGCGGTGGAACGGCGACTGCCGCTTCACCGATCGTCCGCGCAGACGACGAGCATCCACACTGTGGCTACGCGCTCTCTGCGTGCTTTCTGTCAGATCGCTACCTGATCAACCTGGTGGGCCTGAACCCGCTGCTGGAGGGCGAGGTGCTCGCACTGGACATCGCGCAGCTCTTTCCTGTTGGCGTCGACCTGGCCAAGGACTGGGCTGTAGTGGCGCCACGTCTCAAGGAGCTCTATCCTGTCGTGGCTGACTGCCAGTTGATCGAGGATGCCGTCCTGCTCCGCAGCGACGCGGCGGAGAAGGTCAGACCCCAACTAGTGGAGGCTCTCAGGGCGGAGGCTTCGCCGTCGGCTGGCAAGAAGGGCGCGAAGAAATCGGCGTGTGACACTTCCGCAGGGCCCAACGCCGCCATCATCATCGTGAAGACCATAAGCAAAGCTCTGCAGCTGCCGACCGATCAGTACGAAGCGGTGTTGCGAGAGGTGGAGGAGCAGTGGAGCGGCATGATTGACGAGGTGCAGCAGCAGATTGAGGCGACGAAAAAGAACAACGCGGCGGCCGAACGGAAACTCTCTCGCGCCGCGCTGCAAACCAGCATGGCCCGCGCGTGGTTGGAGCTCGTTCTTGTCGCCAAGGGCCTCCAGTGGGCCAAGGCCGAGCTAGATGAGGCCACGTACCTCACACTGTGCCGTCACGCGCTCGCCACGCACGGGCTGGCGATCTGCCGTGACGTCATTCTCAACGAGAGCCTCGATCAGGCAGAGCTCCACGCCAAGGTCGCGAAAGCCCTCCCGCAGGCGACAACCCCCGGCAGCTTCAAAAACTGCCTCGCCCCCTTCCCAGAAAAGAGCCGCGAGCCCCTGATGCAGCTGGCGGACGCGCTGAACGACAAGGAGGTGTCCAAGCTGCTGGACGTACTGCAAGAAATGAGCAGCGGCGGCATCATTGCGGTCTCCTCCTTCCACGCAACAAACAAGAAAAACGAGCGAGATGCAAATGCCAACATGAGGGCGGCTCTCGAAGCACAGGTGAGTGAGTCGACCTTCACCAGCGACGTCGCGGCCAACGGCAGCCTCTTTGCGACACTCACCTCCCTACTGGTGGCAAAGCTGTTCCGGGTTTATGTCGAGGTCCCTGGCAAGGCGGTGAGCGCGGTGGCGGCTCGCATCGCCAGAGAAAGCGAGGCGCCAGCTGCTTTGTCTGCCTCCCTCGACATTGTTGTTTCTTCCCTTTCCGTGGGCACCGTCAAGGCAGAGCAGGTCGCAGCTCTGGAGGAGTTGAGGGCCAGCGTTCTTGCTTAGCAGCGATGGCAACCATTCCTTCTCTGTCTGTGTGTCTGTGTGTGTGTGCGTGTGCTCGATGCCGATGCAGTGCTTGGGTCTTGCGGTGCGCGGACTCTCATCGTGGTTGGTTCCCTATGCATCCACGTGTGGTAAGGCAGAACCGCAGCAGAAGGTGGCAGTAGTAGTGTATGTAAAGACGAAAACGCGACAGGCAGCGCCCCCTCCCCCCTCGTGAGATAGCTTTGACGTCGTCGCGCGTCTTGTGGACCTGGAGCTCTCCTTCTCTTCCGCCTTGCCTCGCGCGCCATTCACCCACTCCCAAACTACGGACTGGACACTCTAGAAACGCTAGCAGCCAACTCGAGAGCGACTCTCCTTCTAGTACCCATACATGTCCATACGTCATAGAGCAGCACGCAAGCTCGCATGAAACGATGTCAGCGGTGCCTCAACCAATGGCTGGCGCATGTCACAGGGAAGCGGTCCGTCATTGAAATGTACGACCAACTTGTTCGCAAAGGTGTCATCACCGCCGATCCACGGCAGCGCCTCATGGCCGAGGCTTGTGATCCTCTCCTGTGGGCCGCCAAGGAGGAGGCAAAGCGGCGGCAGGCGAAGCAGGCAGCGCCGCTGTCCTTTCCTTTTCCCACACGCGGCAGCCGAGGGAGTAGTAGCGGTAGGCCCGGCGGGTCGGAGCGCCGCAGCGTTGGGAACGAGCTCCTCGCTCGATTCTCCGCCGCTTCCACATCGCTTCTCCGACAGCTCTTTCCTGGCCTCGGCCCAAGGGCGCTCCACACCGTGCTCCCCGAGTCGATCGGTGTTGTCGAGAAGCGCGGGCTGTACCTTCACGGTGACGTCGGCATTGGCAAGACGATGATCCTTGACCTCTTCGACTTGTGCGATGTGGGGCTGCCTAAGCAGCGTGCCCACCTGCACGCGTTCATGACAGAGGTGTCGGACCGCCTCGTCGCGCGCGAGTCACAGCTGCGAGAACGCCGTCGGGCTGCCAAGGGGAATCCGAAGGAGATGGCCGCACTGCGGGCTATCCGACCAATCGACCTTGTTGCCGCCGACGTCCTTGCCGAGACCCCTATCCTGTGCTTTGACGAGTTCCAAACGTTTGATGTGGCCCACGCGGCGCTACTCTCCGCTTTCTTCACGTCCGCCTTCGAGCAAGGCCTCTTTCTCCTCACGACGAGCAACCGGCCGCCCGAGGAGCTCTGCACCATCTCCACCGCCTTCAACCAGTTCCTGCCCCACCTCAAGCATCACTGCACCATCGTGGACGCGGGGCCCATCCGCGATTACCGTCGTCGCCGCCCGGTCTCCGAGCACTGCCATGGCAAGGTCTTCCTGAGCCCCAATACCACGCAGACCGCCAAAACACTGCTGGGCCGTGTGGAGGCGGGCATCCAGGCGCGGATGCCGCCACCGCCCAACGCAGACGGCTGTGCCGCTGACGGCTCTGTTGCCGTGCGCGAGCCGCCCACCTGGATCACCGAGGACACGCTGTGGCACCACGGGCGGTGCCTTGTTATCCCGTACAGCTGCTGCGGCGTGGCCGTTTTTGACTTCCCAGAGCTGTGCGGCAGCCGGCGCCAAGACCTCGCCCCGGCCGACTTTGAGTTGCTCGCGCAGAACTACCACACCATTGTCGTGTACAACGTCCCCCAGATTGGCTTGGCGAACCGCAACGCTGCCCATCAGTTTGTCGTGCTGGTGGACATCTTGTACCAGTACAACGTCAAGCTCCTCTTCACGGCTGAGGTGCCGTGGAGGAACTTGCTTGACACCGGGAGCCGCGACATGGCACAGGCGACGATCGAGGAGGGGACGGAAAGAGTGGAGAGCGACTATTACAGCGAGGGCGAAGACGACCGGAGCGGGCACCAGGCTGTCTACAGCTTCCGCAACGAGGAGGAGGTCATCTCCTTTTCGCGCATCCACAGCCGCCTCACCGAGATGGGCTGCTCGTCCTACTTGAGAAAGGAGCACAGCGACCATCTCACGGCCAACTTTGACTTCTCCTGCCTTGTCGCGAGTGGTGATGATGGTGGGGAGTCTCCAGAGGAACGTTGAAAGCGTTTGCATCGCACGACAGCAGCCAGGCAGCGGCAATGGGCCGAGCCCCAGCCACAAAAAACGCAAAACGGACTCCGCAACCGCAACGGTGCTTCCCCTTCCCGTAGGACTGGCAATATCTTCCTCGGGGATCTGCTTTCCCCTCGCCATCGTCTCCCCCCTCTCCTTCCTTCCCTCTGACCCTTGATTCCTCGATTAGATTCTGGTTGTTGTTGTCGTTGTTCGTTTGTTGGATTGGTTGGTGCTGTGCCCTCCCCCCCCCTCCCCGCCTCCCTTCTCTCTTCTTCCTTCCTCTTCCTTCACCATACCATACGCGCACACACACCGTACAGACACGCCTCATCTGCTCCCGCGATGCGCGCACGGTCCTGCATTCCGGTGTGGACGTACGAGGAGGCATTCTACACCGCATTGCTGGAGGGCACCAAGATGAGGATCCGGACAGACCCTGTCAAGGGGAAGGGCCTCTTCGCCAGCCAACCCATCGCCTCTGGCGAGGTCATCCACCAGGAAACAGCGCTGGTGTGCTCCCAAAACATGGACGACGCGATCGCGGCCATTCCCGTCTGCCAGCACTGCCTCCGCTCACTGGAGACACCGCGGCGGGTGGTGGGCCGGGTGTGCCGCAGCAAGAAGACGGCGCTGGCTCTGCCGTTCGGAAAGCTACTGGCGCCGGAGACCCCTGTGGAGTGTCTGTTTGCGCGGCAGGGATGCAAGGCTCAGTTCTGCTCTGCGCGCTGCCGTGAGACGGCGTGGAACTCGTACCACGCCGTCCTGTGTGAGGGCCGACTTGTCAGCGAGGAACAAAAGGAGGCTTACGAGGCCTTCTTCACGCTGGACTGGGTGCAGAACGGCGTGGACTACTCAGACACCGCGATGGTGGCCCTCCGCGCCGTTGGGCAACTCCTCACACAACACCGCGTGCACCACCTGTCGCTGGAGGACAGCTTCCTGCCGTTCGCTCAGCTCATCAAGGCGCCAATCGAAAAGTTCTACTTCACCTACTTGCTGAAAGGCGCCGACGACGAGGAAGGAGAGAAGGTGAGCCGAATGGAGGAGGCCGAGGAGGAGGAGTCGCATGGCGATGGGCACGAGGGGGGCCGAACCACCGTCACGCGGGTGGACAGCGAGGCGTTCGCCAAGGAGAAGATGGCGTACGAGGAGCTGCAGGCGATTATGCGGGATCCCCTCGCCTGCGACGCTGTGCGGCGCTGTTACACCGATGCCGAGCGCACCAAGGCGGAGTTCATCCACGAAACGCTCGAGGCAGTGTACCGCATGTTGGCCTTCACGCCGAGCGAGAGAGCCTTCTTAACTGCCACCATGTGGTCCGAGCTTCTTGGCGCGGTGCTGCTCAACGGCCAGGAGCGGTCCCCACCGTCCTACTACTCGCTACTGAAGGACGCTGCGACTGGTGCCTTGGCGGAGGTTGGCGGGAAGGAGAAGTTTGACTTGTTTGAAAGGAGCGTGGAGGCGAAGGACCCGCTGGTCAACGTGGAGGACCTGCACACCAGCACCCGCGGGCAAGGCATCTACGCCGTGGGTTGCCTCTTGAACCACAGCTGCGAGCCAAATCTGCAGGTGATCTACTCAAACAACAATGACGAGACGCTCTCGGTCGTAGCGCTGCGCGACATTCCGGCGGACGAGGAGCTGTGCATCTCGTACATTGAGGAGAGCATGTGCTTCCCAAAGCGCCAGGAGCAACTGTACGAGCACTACCTATTCCAGTGCGGCTGTCCTAAATGCGCGAAGGAAGTGCGCTTCTTCCAGTGAGAAAGAGGGGGGGGGGAAGGGGCGGAGCTCATCTGGGAGTTGCCGTCTCTTCTCCTGATTTATCGAACCGCACCCTCACACCTTTGCCCTTTCCCCCTTGTGCGTTGCTCCCATGGCTTCAGAAGCGCGTGTGCGGGACGCGTTGAGTCCTCACGGAAGACGGAGGATACACTGTCTCACATGCTGCCACAGATGCGCCACCGTACCGCCCCGTTTGCGTTCCTATATACCCCCCCCCCCCCAATGCAACACACAAGAAGAAGAAAGAACAGAAGTGCGACGTGTGGAATGCTGTAGTTTTCCCACCCCTTGTTTCGCTGCAGGGTGGAGGGGCAATCGCACCAATGTTTCTGTGTTCCACAGTGACACCACCCCACCTCCTTCTCTGCCTCTCCTTCACCTTTCTTTGATTATGCCGTAGAGTTACTTTATTCTTGACAATCGTCCGAAAACCAACAACCAAAAACAACAACAACTCTAAGTATTCCATTAGCTTTTACTCTCCTCCTTTCTCCTTTGCCTTTGCTGCTCTGTTTCTCTCCTTTCCCTTTCCCCTTAAGTTGCCAAGCCACCCCCGTCACCTCCCCGCGTCCTTCGTGCTGCCGGGCCACCCGCCCCGCCTTTCCTTGCTCTCCCCTCTCTGCCTGCTCCAAGGCGATAGAGACGAGACAACACATTCTGTGATTGCGGACACAGTCGGTGCATTCGGTGTCCCTCCTGCCCCCACGATTGTCTGGCATTGGCAAGCTCTCCCAAGAGAAACAAAAGATCATTCCCCCCCCCCCACCCCACCTTCCCTTCCCTCACTCTCTCCAACATACACACGCCACAAAACAGTTTGCCGCCCTATCTTCCTAGTTTCCTCCGTTCCCACCGCTTCCCCCTCATTCCCCCGCCCAGCTGTCACCCTTTGCTTTCTCGGTCTTGCGCAATCTCACGCCAGCTGGTATAGGATACTATCCCGTCTAGTGCACGCTGACTGCCTCTGAGTTCTTACTATTAGTCCTCTCACACCGTTATTATTGCTATTAGTAAAACTTGTACACTCTCCACTCCTCTCTCTCTCTCCTTTCGCATTTCACCCGTTGGGCGTGTTTTACTACACTTTCGCAGTCTTTCGGCTCCCTTCTTCCTCCTCCCCTTCTCTCTCCTTCTCCTCAATCCCTAAAGCTCTCCCTTTCCCCCCTGCCTACTTGCTGACTAGTACCCTGCTTCTCCCCTGCGCTCTTCTCAAGCATCCCTCTCCCTCTCCATCGTCCTCCTTCTACTGCTGCTGCTTTCACTGTCGCTCGGCGTACCTCAGTCTCTGGGCCCGACGATACTCCCTCCCTCCCTCCCACTCTTCCTCTTCCTTCGTTTCCCTGTTCCCCCTATCCTTTGTACGCGTTGGGAAGACAGTTTCGCCCCCCTACTCTCAGCCGCAGTCACCGCCCACCAGAGACAGGTCCTCTTTCCTCTATCGTCTTCCGCCTCACCATCCGCGAAACACGGAAAACTGCAAAGCAAGCGAAGAGAAAGCCGTGAGATCAATGGCTTCCACCACTTTCCAGCAACGACGACGAGGCACCAGCTTCCGCGAGGACTACTCTGATTCCGTGCGTGACTGGTCTGACGACGAGTACAGCTCGAGCAACGAGGGAAGCGCTGGCGCTTTCCCCATCCGCCGCTCACCGTCGCTGTCCCACTTTGGAAAGTTTCTGCTTCCCCCGCAGAGCGAGGAGGACGCGAAGCGCCACCGCCTCACCGCCGTCTTTGACCTTGACGAGACTCTCATCTACGGCCGCAAAGGCCCCCTCTACGTACGCCCCGGCATTGACAAGCTTTTCGCCTTCCTCAAGAGCAAGGATGTGGAGGTGGTGATTTGGACCTCGTCCATCCACAAGTACGCTGACGCCGTCGTCTCGCAAATTGACCGGGAGAACTGCGTGTCGCACGTGATCTACCGCCATCGCCGCTGGTTCAAGAACGTCATCTCGAGCGGCAGCCCGAACAAGAAGAGGAACAGCCTCAAGAACCTCGACTTGCTGGGTCGCGATGTGGCAAACGTCATCATCTTCGAGAACACCCCCGACTGCCTCACCGGGTTCGAGGAGAACGGCATTCTAGTGGAGGACTATGACGGCGGGGAGCTGGAGGACTTCACCCTCTTCGCCGTAGTCCGGCTCCTGCGTGAGCTCCTGGCGAAGCGCGAGGCCGCGAGGGACGGGAATGTCATTTCCGTTCCCCAGTTCATCAAGAACTGCAGTCGTCTGAACCTGCAGGAGCTGCCCACCGACAAGGGCACTCTGACGCAGTGCTACTGCCTCCCCTCCCACGATGAGCGTTACGAGACGTGTCTGCCATTCCCTGCCCCCGCGTCCGCCCCACACCGCCGCCCGGCCTGCTACTTCGCCGCGGAGAGTCAGATGCGCGCCAAGGCGGAGCGCCACACACACCAGAAGGCGAAGGGCGCCGCCCAATACCGCGCCGCCTTCATCAAGAAGGAGGTCGAGGCAGCTCAGCGGCGCCTCGAGGCACAGAAAGTCGCCAGCCACTAGTAGACTTGGAATCTGACGACATGCCAAGCGACAGAGCTTGTGTCATCAAGCACTCGTCGGCACACTTTGCTTATCCACAGGGTCAACCCTGCCCCTATTTCTCACCTCCACAAGTTTTCTCCGCGCTCAGCAAGCCGTTCATATGTCTTAGCAGTGCACTTTGCTTTTCATTTCTTCCCTTTCTCACTCGTTCTCTTTCGCCACCTTTGGTTCTTGCGCTGCTGCTACTTTGGATTTTGCTGCTGTGTGACGTCTTCTCCTCTCTTCCCGGTCCGTGTGGCGAGGACCTCAGCTACCCTCCCCCTCAACACCCCTCGCCCACACAGCTGTAGCAGCAAAGGTGAGAACAAACCGGTCACTGAGGAGACCCCACGGGGGTGTTTGGGCGAGCACCGACACTCTCTTGTACTCTCTTCGTAGTTGCCGTTCTGTGCTCCCCTCTGCCTTTTTCCTTCCTGACACCTTGCTGCTCGATTACCTATCATTGTTCTCACTTCTCTCCTCTCATCCCCTCTCCACAGCAGCAGGGGATCATGAGTAGGACTGCCAGTGGCCGCCACGATTCGCTGCCACGGCTGGCTTCGACCGCCTCGGCGAGCCTCGAAATGCTGACCGCGGCTACGCTCGTGTGCTCTCTTGCTTGCTTTCGCTAGTCACGCTGTAGTAGGACAATTCCAATCTATGGGTGTAGCTGACTTCATGCTTCTTTCGTTCACTTTCTCCCCTCCCCCCCTCTCCCTTTCCACTGCCAAGTATGATGATGCATTGGTAGTCCCCACATGCTTCTTCCCCTCTCCCCCCCTCCCTCCTTCCTCTTTCCTGCTTAGGGCAACGTCGCTGCTTCTCGGTCTCTCCTTTTTGTGTATGTGCTCTCCTGTACAGTATATGTTTCGATTGCGGCCCCCGTCTTATGTACCGTGTGCCTCTCGCATGCCTGTGGGTAAGTGCGCGCAGGGAACGGGCAGCACTTTTCTCCTCTGTGGGATCGCGTTCGTTCCCGACATGTACTGCCCTGCCGTTTCGTGTCCCCACAGCATCCTCGCACTCTCCTCCAAACTGATGCATACCTCTTCAAACGCTCTCTACTTTGTCTTCCTCCCCCCTCTTCCCCTCCCTCCGTCTCTCCATGTTGTACCATCATGAATCGGAGCAGAGCGGCGCTCTTCCCCCTCCTTTCTTTTATTTTTCTTTGACCACATGGCCGCCTCCTGTGCACCTGCCCTGTGGACTTCTCGCACCCACCATGTCTGTCCACCATGTGCGGTAGACCGACTGGGGGGAGCAGGGGTCCTGGGAAGCGGGGAGGGCACGGGGTGGGCCACGAGGCCCGCGCGCACAAGAAAGGGAGGGTGAATGTACATACATGAAACAGCTTTCCTTGCCGCCACCACCACCGTGTGCCGTGTCACACACGGGTCGAACACTAGTTCCAGTGCGGTTCACCTCTTTATTCTATGAGATAAACACAGGAGTGGGGAGGAGAGGAGGGAGAGGTGCAACTGCCCCCCATCTCTCGCTCTCTCGTTCTCTCCCTCACCCCACGGCTGCATCATCGGCTGCAGGTTCCTGCTTCTCCGCTCCCCCTCCCCCCTATCTGTTCCTCCCCCCCTTTCCCCCCCTCTCCCCCTCTCCCCTTTCTCTCCTCTATGTTTCCCGTGTCGTCTTCTCTCTTGTTTCGTCGCTTTCCGATATGCCTTGTCTTCCTTCTTCTTTTCTTATATCTCTCGTGCATCTTCCCCTGTCTCTCTTTACCTCTTCCTCCTCCGAGCTCACAACCCGCAGGGCTCCACTTCTCCCATACTCCTCCATTTTCCTCCTCCCCCTCTTCCTCCCCCCTTCCTTTCTCGAATCATACCGTTCCTCCACAACACCAACAAAAAGAGAAATGGATAGCATCCCGCTTCCCTCGCCATTTGCGGTGAAGAGGTTGCCTCACCTCCCCCCCCCCCCCCCAGGTTACTGTGCCGACCTGTACCTGCTGCTGTTTCCCTGCTCCCTGACACGTGTCCTTGACGTGTACGCTTTGTGTTTCCTCGGAACACACAGACGGACGGATGGTGGTGCTCCTCCGCTTGCACAACGTTCACCTCTTTCTCCTTCGTACCTCCCCCTTGAAAACAACTTTTCGAGAAGAGAAAACGCAGGTGGAGTGAAGCAGTTCCCACGTGTCTTCTTCCGTTGCTGTGCCCCTCAGGTCCTCAGAGCTGCGGACTTTACCACCATACAACAGGAACGAAAAGGGGAAAGGCAACACGAATAGTTCTAAAGAAGGCCCCATCCACTAGGAATCCTCTACGGTCTGCATCATCACAGCAACCGGGGGGTCGAGAAGAGGAAGCACCTGTTCTCTCTCTCTCTGTCTCTCTATCGCAATGGACCTCGCATTAAAGACAATTCGGGAGAAGATCCAGTCGAGCCTCCGGAAAAAGGGAGGCGGGGCAAAGTACTTCGCCACTGCCCGCCGCGGCGAAGCTGCGGAGCTCCAGGCAGATCTCAGCGGAAACGATGTTTCGCGGCAGAAGTCGGCGGTCAAGCGGGTCATTGCGAACATGACAATGGGCAAGGACGTGTCGTATCTCTTTGTCGACATTGTGAAGCTTGGGCAGACGACCAACCTCGAGCTGAAGAAGCTGGTGTATCTCTACATCCTCAACACCGCAAAGCTGCAGCCCGACAAAGCCATTCTGGCTGTCAACACGTTCCTCCACGACTCCCAGAGCTCCTCGCCCATCGTGCGCGCACTCGCCATCCGCTCCATGATGTGCATCCGCGTCGAGGCAGTGATTGACTACACCCTCGAGCCACTACATCGCAAGGTGAAGGACGAGGACCCGTACGTGCGGAAGACAGTCGCCATAGGCATTGGCAAGCTATTTCACCATGACATGAACCTCTTCTACGAGCAAAACTTCGCTGATGAACTTGTGCGTCTCCTGCACGATCCCAACCCAATGGTCGTCAGCAACGCGGCCGCAGTTCTCACTGAGGTGCTCCTGTACGGTAGCGAGAAGGACGTGGTGAAGCTGCAAAGCGAGACAGAGGTGTCGCGGCTACTGCTCGTCCTCGGTGAGGCCACGGAGTGGGGACAGCAGTACATCCTAGAACTCATCGCACTGCTCAAGCTGCCGCCCACCGCGGACGCGATAGAGGTGAGTAACCGTGTATTGCCCAGGCTCAACCACACGAACCCCGCCGTTGTCATGGCCGCCATCAAGGTCATTGCCAACACAGCTAGTCGGCTCTCGACCGAGCACATTGAGAGGATGGCCACTCGTATCACTCCTGCCCTGCTCACGTTGGCCAAGTCCGATCCGGAGACGCAGTACATCACGTTCAAGAACATTCACGCCTTACTGGTTATCTTTCCGAACCTGTTGCGCAGCAATCTGGACACCTTCTTCGTTCGATTCAACGACCCCACCTACGTCAAGGTGGAGAAGCTGAAGCTGCTGCTCAAGCTCGTGACGCCAGCCACCGCGACAAGCATTGTGAACGAGCTGGCGGAGTACAGCACCGAGGTGGACCCCTTCTTCGTCGAGACGGTGGTGTCGGCCATTGCCTCGCTGGCCATCAAGGTGGAATCCGTTTCCATGCAGTGTGCGGAGCTGCTGATGCGTGTCGTAGAGCGCAAGCCGGAGCTGCTTCCCCGAGTGACGACGGCCGCGAAGAACATTGTGCGGTGCTACCCCGACCTTCTCCTCCTGGAGCCGCTCATCACGCAGTACGGCGCTGACGGCGTGGTGGAGGAGGAGGCCAAGGTGTCCCTGGTGTGGATGCTTGGCGAGTACTGTGACTTCATCGAGAACGGGCCAGACATCTTGCAAGGCTTCATTGACACCCTCTCCACTCACGAGCAGTCGGTGCAGCTGTGCGTTTTGACCGCCGTGGTGAAGATGTTCCTCCGGGACCCGTCCTCGATGGAGCCCACCCTGCGCGCCGTGCTGCAGGAGATCACGGACCACAGCGTGGACCCGGATCTGCGGGATCGGGCGTTTGCGTACTGGCGCCTGCTGTCCAAGGGACTGAGCGTTGACGCGATGAAGAGCATTGTGCACGGCGACACGGATGAGAAAGCGCCGGTCAATGTCGACCACACCTTCAGCGATGCCATGACCATGGGGGACCTGAAGCGGTCGGTCAACACCGCCGCAGTGGTCTTTGGCCAGCCGTACCGCTCCTTCCTCGCGCCGTACGGCATGACCGATGTGGACGGACTCGACGAGGACGACGACGACGACGAAGAAACCAGCGGCGGCGGCGGCAGCAACATTGGCGAGGAGGACGATGGCTACGGGAGTAGCAGCCCACCGCACTCTCCCCATTCTCCGCCGTCTGCTGCCGCGGGGGCGTCCCTACCAACGGCACCTGCAGGGAAACACGCAGACCCGCTGGAGGACTTGTTCGGCGGCGGCGGCGGCGGCGCTGGCAGTGTGCCACAGCAGGCGCAGGCAAGCCAGCCCAACGCCGCCGCGGCCACAGCAGCGTCGTCATCTCCCGTCACCCACTTGGACGATCTCTTCTCGTGAAGGGAAGGAGCAGGCACTTTCTCTGCCCCCCCCCCCCCCCCCACCCCCCAATCCCCCCCTCCCTTCCCACGCTGATGGTGGTGGTGCTGCTGCTTCTCTATCGTTCACCTCGCGCTTCCTATTTGCACCTCCGTCGGCTTTCCCTGCCAAACGCCGTTGAGCGTTTGAAAAGTATAACAGAAAATGGTGAACAAGGGCAGAAGCGAGTGCCAGACATAGTCCGTGTCAGCTTTGCGATCCCCTCCTCCCCCGCCCCACTCACCCTACCCCGTTGTTGGACGAGCTCGCTGGGCACGCATCTTGAGAAACTGGACGTTCCACAAGGCGTCGTGGTGAGACTATTCGTGGCTACAGTGTCAAGGACGACGATGGATTAGTGCTCCGCTAGCAACGACTCATTTTCCTCTTCATCTCCTGTCTCCTGTCTCATGTCTCTCTCTCTTGTGGGGAGTAGTAGTATATTCGCTTTCCCTGGTTCGTATCCTTCTCGATTTAGGCCACGCGCAACTCTCCACCCACTCGCGCACTTTACTCTCCCTCTCTCTCCCTCCTGCAGTTTAGCTTGCGCAGCTGTCATCATGTTCCGCCGTCTCGCTGTCAACTTGCCTGCCCTCGCCGCGTCCTGCGGCCGCTTCTACACCCCCTCGGAGGACATGAAGAAGCTCTATGCTAGCGACTTTGACAAGGCCCAGTTTCCCTGCAATATCGTGCCCAGCGACTCCGTCCTCTTCGCAAAGTTCCTCTACCAGGCGGGCGAGGCCAAGCAAGCCCATGACGCCATCGCCAAGGACTTCCAGACCATCATCGCTGCCATCCCCAGCCTCCCCGTGTTCTGGGAGCGTACCGCCCGCGTCGACGACATCAAGCAGTTCCAGGGCCTCTCCGAGCCCACCACCTTCACCCTCCAGTGGATGCAGGCCAACGGCATGCTCGACCAGCTCGCGGACGTCGCCGAGGTGTACGAGACGTACCTGAACGCCAAGATGAAGCGCGTCGTTGCCAAGGTGTACGTGGCCCCTGGCAAGACCGACGACAAGGCCATCCTGGACAAGGCCAAGAAGGTAGCGGAGGAGATCGCCAAGGAGCACAAGGAGTTCTCCGGCTTCAAAGTGGGCTACAAGGTGATCGTGGACCGCTCCATCGTCAGCGGGTTCGCCGTCGACCTCCAGGGTGTGTACGTGAACGAGGCCGAGGGCCGCAAGACCGCCGCCCGCAGCACCGATGAGGTGGACTACACCAGCATCCCCCTTCCCCACCTCCCCAAGACCCACTGGGAGGACAATATCGAGACGGAGGTGCTCCGCAAGTACCTCGACACCCTCGCCGCGTACGACGCGGAGGAAATCAAGAATGGCGTCTAAGTCCACAGCCTCCCTCGGCCTGCCCGCTCCTTCCTATTGCTTCGCTTGCGTGTTGAAGCCACGCATGCGGCTTTCCCTCTCCCTCCCCCTGTGTGGTGGTATACGCCTCCCCCCCCCCCTTCCACCATCTCCTCTCACTCCCATGATGGCACCGAGCACGTGGGAGAGCAAAGGGGCGGGGAGGGGGGGGGGGTCTCGTCACCATTGGCACCTCGGATTTCCTGTCCATTCGGGAGTCTTGCGATGCCATCAAGGTGAGTAGGAGGGGTGGGGTGGGGAGAAGGGAGGGCTCCCTCTGGGAACGGTGTCGATAGGGCGGCGCATTAACGTAGTAGCGTCTCTCCCTCTTTTATTGTTTTCCTTCTTCTTCTTCTTCTTCCTTGTCCCCCACGCGAGGGACCGCCCGTGCATACGGGTGTGAGACACGTTGTCCTCTCCCGCTCACATGCTCTTTTGACGTAGGTCCCATTGTAGGAGATAACTGGTAGTAATCCATCACAACCAACAGCAACAGCAGCACCAGTAATACAAGGGGAGGTTGAACAGGATGTCATAGTCCTACAAGCGCGGTGGCTAGCCCGTCATTTTGACGGTGGACCACGCGGCACTTGTCATTTGCGACGGCCTGCCCCACGCATCACCACCATCACCGTCGTTTGCGCGTGTGTGAGGGATGTGCGTGAGAGACAGGATGGGGGGGGGGGAGAGAAACGGGCAAGTTGCCTTTTCCCACCACCGGGGGGACTGCCTCCTTCCTCACGAACCACTCGAAATGAAGACTCCTTCTCCTTCCTCTCTCTCTCTCTCGCGTTTGCACGCGGGACAGCTACGAACACCAGTTAGTATTCTTCACACCTCACTGTCCTCCCCCTATTCTCTCTCTCTCCTTCCCTGACAAACCCACAGACACGCACTTATCGCTCCGCCGAAGCTCCTTTTTCCTTGCTTGGCAAACATGAAGGCTCTCAAGCTGGCGTACCCTGCGGCCCGCCGCGCATCGACGACGTACACGCTCCACGGCAAGACGATCCCAGAACCGTACGACTACCTCGAGGACCCCGGCAACCAAGAGACCAAGGACTTTGTGACGGCGCAGAACGCGCTGTTCGAGAGCTACATGGCCTCCTCCGCGGACATGCGCGAGAAGATCTACGAGCGCGTGTCGGCCATGCAGAACTACGCGCGCACAGGCAGCCCCGGCGTGCACGGCAAGCAGTTCTACTACTATCACAACACCGGTCTGCAGAACCAGAGCGTGCTGATGCGTGCCGACTCTCTCGACGGTGACGCCAGCGCCACCGTATTCCTCGACCCCAACACGCTGAGCCAGGACGGGACCACCGCCCTCAAGGCCTCGGAGTGGAGCGGCAACGAGGAGATGTTCGCCTACTGCCTGAGCGACAAGGGCAGCGACTGGCAGTACATTCGCGTGCGCAACGCCAAGACGGGCGAGGACATGCCCGACAACGTGCAGTGGGCCAAGTTCACGGGCGTGTCGTGGTGGAAGAACGAAGGCTTCTTCTACACCCGCTACCCATCCCTCGGCGACGACGTGGACAAGGGCGCCGAGACCGACTCCGCGCGCGACGCCTTCATCTGCTTCCACAAGGTGGGCACCGCACAAGAAGAGGACATCACCATCCTCCAGGTGCCTGAGCAGCCACTCTGGAGCCTGAACGCAGAGGTGTCGGACTGCGACCAGTACGTCATCGTCACCGTGTCCGACGGCTGCGAGCCGAACAACCGCATTTGGGTGGCGCCGCTGCCTGACTCGGTGGACGCGATGAAGCAGACACCGCTTGCCTTTAACAAGATCATTGACGAGTTCGTGGCCGACTACGGCTATCTGGGCAACGATGGCGAGACCTTTTACTTCACGTCGACGAAGAACGCACCGCGGAAGAAGGTGGTGTCCATCAACCTTGGCAGCGGGCAGGAGACGGAGCTGATTGCGGAGCAGCCGTCCCTGCTGAGCTACGCCGCCCTCGTGAAGAACACCCTCCTGCTCGTCTACCTCGAGGACGTGAAGGACGTGGTGTACTACTGCCCCTTGCCCGACTGCGCCATGAAGCGGCTGGAGCTGCCCATCGGCTCCATCGTTTCGCTCTTTGCGAATCGCAAGAAGGACTTTGTCTCCTTCAAGATTTCCTCCTTTCTGCTTCCCGGCCGCTCCTTCGTCATGGACATCAACGACCCACAAGGCTCGCTCAAGGTGTTCAGGGACGACACGGTGGAGGGCTTCGACCCGAGCGAGTACGTCACGGAGCAGAAGTTCTTCCCCTCCACGGATGGCACCCGAATCCCGATGTTTGTTGTCCACAAGAAGGGTGAGGTGGATGCCAAGTCGCCTGTCCTGCTGTACGGATACGGCGGGTTCAACATCTCCCTGACACCCTCCTTCAGCGCGTCGCGTCTCATGTTCCTGCGCAACCTCGGCGGCGTCCTGGCCATCCCCAACATCCGCGGCGGCGGCGAGTACGGCCAGTCCTGGCACGACGCGGGTCGCCGCGCGAACAAGCAGAACTGCTTCACCGACTTCATCGCGGCTGCCAAGTACCTGCACGCGAACAACATCGGCTCACCGGCCACCACCGCCATTATGGGTGGCTCTAACGGCGGCCTTCTGGTGGCTGCTTGCGCGAATCAGGCCCCGGAGGAGCTGGGCTGCGTTGTGTGCCAGGTCGGGGTCCTGGACATGTACAAGTTCCACAAGTTCACCATTGGCCACGCCTGGACCTCGGACTACGGCAACCCGGACAAGGAGGAGGACTTCAAGGTGGTGGAGAAGTACAGTCCCATCCACAACGTCCGCGCAGGCGTCCCGTACCCACCTATCCTTGTCGTCACGGGCGACCACGACGACCGTGTGGTGCCCCTGCACTCCCTCAAGTACGTGGCCACGCTGCAGCACGAGAACCCAGAGCTTGGCGGGCCTTTCCTCGCTCGAATCGAGGTAGCGGCAGGCCACGGCGCCGGCAAGCCCATCAGCAAGATTGTGCGGGAGGCTGCTGACATGTATGCCTTCATCGCGAAGAGCATCGGGGCAACGTGGAAGGAGTAGTGGGTATCCGTAAGGACCACGAGATCCGCCACACGGGTGATGAAAATACACACGCGCACACACACATAAAAAATGTAAGTGTTGCCTTCTTAGCGTTTTGTCACCCCCTTCCTCCTCCCTTCTTTTCCTCACTGTTGTTCCCCACGCCCTTTACCGTTCCGTTCCTTCATCTGTCCTCCCGTTGCATGGCACACCAACGGGTGGCGCAACGGCGACTGCTTCCTGCCAAGTTGCACGCCTCCGCACAACGAATGCACGGCAGCGCGGAGCGATTCACCAACTTTTGAGAGAAACACCCACAAGAAGCCCCCACCCCCCTGCCTATGGGACCCCCAAAGGACAGCATACGGGGGGCATAATAGTGACAACAATCGCTTCCCCTTTCCCCCCCCCCCCACCTCCCCCGTTGCTTTCTTTGGCGTCACCGGCCGGCGGGTGTGCAGCAGCGATAGGCAACCAAGAACAGCAAGGGAGAACTTTGAACTAGTTGTCTTGTGGAAAGCATCAAATGGCTGAACGAACTGTGAACATGATGGATAACGGCCACGCCAGCAGCGAATCTGCTGGACGTGAGGAGGGCATGAGAGCGAAGCGACTTCGTGCCAAGAAGGCTGCAGTGGACTCGGAGTCAATTGCCCATCGCATCCTGCGCACGTGTCTCACTGATTTGTGGAACGAGCCGTTGCACGCCGCGAGCCGCACGCAGGACCGCATCGGGCACATTGACTTTGCCATGGTCATCTCTCCCGTGCGCGCCTTCCTCTACTTTATGCTCTGCCCGTACCTCATCTACCCGATCGGCCTCCTCAACCTCTATGGCTTCTACCGCTGTCTGCGGACGATGGTGCTGCCAAAGTCGTACCACAGGGACCAGTACGAGAAGCACGTCTTCTATGGCGTGCAGAAGCGTGTGTACGACCCTCGGCAGAGGCGGCTCGTCGAGAGCCAGGTCGACGATGTTGGCGAAATCAAGCACGCCCTTGCGGTGGCCGGGGAGGCGCGCAACCAGTTCGTCGACGACCCCAGCAAAACGGGCACTGCGTACTTCATCGTGGAGCAGCGTGTGATGAAGGCCGAGGCTGTCTTCACTGGCGAGAACTGGGCGTGGGCCTTTATCGCCGACAGCTGTCGCTACCTGACCCCCATTGCCCTGGCGTATCTCTTCCGTTCTTCCTGCTCCCGCCTCACCGTTGACCTGCGTCTGTGGTTCCAAGGCCGCCTCCGCTGGTTTCAGGTGCGCCACCCCATCTCCAACTTCTTCCGCTCCTACGCGGAGTACAACAAGGCGATGCAGCGCATCAACGTGGTGAAGCCCGCGGCGAAGGGTGCGCAGCCATGGACCAAGAACCTGTAGAGGTGGGGGTGACCCCACACGCTCGTCTTTTCGCCGTCCACGTGCCTGCTCCCGGAGATAGAGGAGGGCGGGTACTCACAAAGAACATTCTTCACAAACCACAGACTGCAGAGAAGAGAACACAGAGAATGCAAAGAGAAATGAAGAAATGTGTCTCTGGGGTGCATGTGTGGCTGCTCGCACTTTTCCCCTCCCCTCCCCTCTGCCCACCTGTGGTTGGCCTCTCTACGAGCGTCTCCAAAAGCGGCGGTGACTGTTCTCCTTCTCGTGTGTGCTCAGTTTGTCGGCACCTGGCGATGCCAATATCGACGCTCACTCTCTCCACTCCTTCTCCATCTCATGGTGGTTTCGCAGATTTGCTGGCGCGGCAACAGATATCCTCGTCTTTCTCCTTTTTTTTCCCCCCCCCCTCCTCCTCCCTTACTGCCCGATGGATCTACCCGCCCAGCGATACGTAAACCAACTCAAGGACGCGAGGTGCGATGAGGCGACCCGCAGCGAGGCACGCCGTGCGCTGCGGAACAACTACCTCGTCAGCCAGCAACGTGATCGCCAGACGGAAGCCAGGAGTGCGCTGCGTCTTCGCGTACAGCAGCGGATTAGGGAACCGCAGAACGCCGTGATGGAGCAGAGCTTCTTCGACACCATCCGACGCACCGCCCTGTGGTGGGATGCCATCTGCGACCACGCCGTCGAGCAGAAGCTCCACAGGGAGAAGGCCGAGCGCGACAAGGTCAGCAACCGCGCCGAGTATCTGCACAGCGTCAAGGTGCAGGAGTGCCAGGAGCAGGCTAACACGCTAGGCAGCGACAACCAGCGCTGGCGAAGCATCCGGGACGCGTGCTTCCAGCGGGAGAGGGAGCTCAAGTCCGCCGCCGTGCACGACGTCGTGGAAGCGCTGCTGGCCAACACGAGCGCCTGCGTCAACTTCCTGGACAGGTATGCGATCGAGGATAGCAGGAACAGCGTGCTGGCGCACTTCGGGCTCTCCGAGGTGATCCGTCGCTCGTACCTCCCGCAGAGGGCGGATGCGCTGTCGGAGGCTGGGGGCCATCGTGGCCTCGGCGCAAGATCTGGTAGCGAGGCATTTCGGGCCATCTTCAAGGGCCGCAGCCCGTTTCGCATGTCGACACCCTACCTGCCAAGTTTCTTGCAGGCGCTTTTCCGGAAGACCCAGGTGGAAGGCTTTGCAGGGCACGCCGCCGACGCCCCTGGCCTCCACGTGCAGCCCTCCTCCCCCAAGAAACTCATCTTTGATGTCAGCCGCGTGCCTGTCTTCGCTGTTGGTGGTGCCAAGTTCAGCGGCAAGTCGGTGCTCACGGAATACCTTGTCTCCGCGTTCGGCTTTCGGTGCTTCTCGGAGTGCGACCTGGTGGCCAAGGCCTTGCGCATCTGCCAACAGTCGCGGCAAGACAGTGACGAGGTGCACGGCGACACCGCCTGCCCCGAAGAGTTCGTGTCGGAGTGGTTGTCACTTGGGGAATCCATCGAGGCCAGGTTGCTGGCCGGTGGCGCTGTCTCGTCGTCTACGATGGCTCAGCTCCTCGCGCTCCAGCTGCACGAGACACAGTCCGACCCTGCGGTCACAGGCATCGTGTTTGACGGGGTGCTAAACTCTGTCGAGGCGTTTCGTCGTGCGCAGGAGGTTGTGATGCCCGATGCCGCGGAGGCCCCGCTGCGAGTCTTCATGGAGGAATGGTGCGGCGCCACGCAGCCCGCGGTCGCGGAGGCGACAGTGGAGAGCACCGCAGCGGCGGTGTGGCTCCCCCCTGAGGCACCGCCCGCCGAAGAGCCGCCGCTCAAGAAGGATAACAAGGCTCGCGCGGCGAAGAAGGCTGTGGATCTGGCTTCTCTTCCACCACCGGTGCTGCCCATCGTGGAGGACACATCAGCAGAGCTCAACCGCGAGCGCGTGTTCGTCGAGCAAGCCAGCCAAGAGCTCTCCTCCGGCTACGGCGGCCTCGTCAGCGCCTTCCTCTACATTGACTGCCCACCCGAAACGATCTTCAGCCGCTACGCCGGCCTGCGCGTGGATAAGGAGACGGGCGAAGAGTACCACATGACCTTCCGGCCGCCGCCCGAGGACCGACTGGCGCACCTGGTGAACGTGGACCGCACAAAGGTGCACACCGCCCAACTGGCTGACCTTGTTTTCCACCAGCAGCAGGAGTGGCTGGGGCTGCGGCGGTGGCTGCACCATCACCCCACCACCTCCGCATCTGTTGTCGTGGAGCTGAACGGCGCCGCCTCGGTGGAGGCGCTCGTCCAGGAGGCGGCTGCAGCCGTACAGCAGACGCTCAAGGACTTTACCGTCGGGCTGGCGCTGCGGGACGCAATGCACGCCTCACAAGAGCGGATTCGGCAGCTGGAGGCGACGCGGCAGGCTCAGGAGGCCGTTCGGGAAGCGGAGCGGCAGCGACTTGTGGAGCTGTACATGGAGAAAATGGTGTCGCCCCTTCCGGCTGAGCTCACCGAAGGGCAAAGGGGGAGTGTGACGTCCGCCGCTGCTTCCGAGGCGGTGTGCGACGACGCGGGAGGGGCTGCGGCTCCCGCCTCCGTGGCAGCGTTGAGCGAGGTGATTCCGCGTGACGTGCCGGAGGTGGTGTTTCCCGCGATGATGGCTCTCACGGACGCCTACAAGTCCGCGTACGACAGCTCCTGGGAGACCTTCTCCAAGGCGGCAAACCTGCTGCTCAACTACCGACTTGCCTCGCAAGCCTACACTCGCCGCTACTGGGAGTCGACACCTGACGGCAAGCAAGCGATGCTCGACCGGTTTGTGGCACAGTTCAACACCCTCCCCAACTCCCTTCGCAGCCGAAACGCCTGCAAAGAGGAGCTGCATGGCCTCGTGGACGAGCTGAAGTCGGCCCTGTTCGGCAGCGTCGACGCACGCAAGCGGGAGTGCACGCGGCTCGTCGAGACCACAACCCGGCGGGATGCCTTCCTGGAGAACTGGGACGCTGGGCTGTGCAACACAGGTGCGCTCCTCATCCAGGTCGAGGCGATGCGCTTCACAACCATTGCCAGCCTTGTTCTATTTTACTTCTCCAGCACGCTGGGCGAGAGTGTCGTCCCTGTGGAGGACGTCGATGTCCTTGGCGTCTGTCCTGCAACGACAGCCAACGGAGACGGCGGCGACGCGTTTGCATCCGCGGCCTCCTATGCCCTCGGCACGAGTGTCGGGATGGTAGGTGGCGGCGGTGGCGCGACGTCTGGCGCGCGCACCAGCACACTCGCCGCCACGGTGCCGGCGCCAGCCCCCAACGCCAACGGCGTCGCCACCGGCGGTGGGGCAAAGCGTCCCGTGACGAACAATGCGCGGAAGAGCGGTGGCGTGGCATCGCACCCCGTCAGTAGTAGCAGTGCCGGTCACAGCTCCGCGAGTGGTGGGGTGTCGGCAGACGGGAACAACGGCGGCGGCAGCGGCAGTGAAGGCGCAGCCCGGGAGGCCTTTCTGGAGGCGTCGCAGCGTGTGGAGTCGATGATCCACGGCCTGGTGGATCGCCTTCGCACGGGAACGAAGAACAGCATGAGCAAAGCGGAGAAGAAGGCTGCGGCGGCCGCGTCAACCTTGTCCGTCCATGCTGCCACCGCGTCCACCAACCCCGCCAAGTTGTCCGCGCTCGTCGCCAAGTGCCTGCCCATCCTTGAGAGCGAGCTTGCCCAGACGGAGGAGCGCATCGCCGCGGTGCGGGAGTTCGTGGTAGAGCTTGTGCGGCAGGGCGAGGCCTACCGGCAGAGCATTGGTGCCGACTTGCGTGGCGAGGTCACAGACGTTGTCAAGGCCGAGGCAGCAGCGATCAACAGCGCAGTCTACATTCTGCGCTGCCGCATCGAGGAGGAGCGTGTAGCTCCTCATATGCACCTGGGCTGCGGCACCTTTGCCCTTGTTGCTGAGCCCGATACGGCCGCCTTGAGCGAAGGACGGCGCTCCGCACCGTCACGCGCGGCCGGCCGCCAGCCAAGTTTCCTCACGGACGTGCCCCTATACCAAGAGATGGCCGTTCGAGGCGTCAAGGTGCATGCCACGCTGACGGCGGCCCGCCTGCTGGAGCTCATCGACACATTCCTGTGTGTGGCGCCGAACTATCAGCTGAGCAGGGACGACTTCATCATGACAGTGACAGAGGCCGACTACGCCGGTGCTGTTACCGCCGCTGCGGACAGCGGCCCTCTGTCGGCACGCAAGGCGAGAATCGGGGAGGGGGGAGGCGGCGGTGGCGCGTCCTCCGGTCCGTCCTCTCCTCTCGGTGCCCCACTGGCTAGCACTGTTGCTGCTGCTGCTGCCGCGGGGGAGAGTGGGCAGGCACGGGGCAGAAGGGCCGGTGCCGCCCCACTCCCCGTTGTGGATGGGCTGAAAACGGTCGCCGACGTCTTTCGTACCTTTGATGCTCGTGGCACCGGCTTTGTGGACTGGCGTGAGCTCATTGTGCACCTGTTGTTTTGGTGTGCCCCGCCACCCCGCCCATCCATGGCAACGCAGCTTCTCGGCCGCGCGAATGCGGGCAAAGCCCCGCACACAGCCCCTCCCCGTCCCTCGTCTCCATCGACGAGCAATGATCCGTTCTACATCCCGGAAGTAACCGTTGAGCAGCTCCTGGAGATGAAGGACTACGGTGGCCTTGGCGCGCTGACGGAGAACGTCTTCCGACGGCTGCCCTTCTTCTTCGCGGCGCAGCTCTCCGAGGAGCGGCTGGGCGTCTTCACAGAGGCCCTCTGGCGGACCTTTCGCGACGCGGAGACAAGCACCGTGGATGCCTACGCGCTCCTGTTCTTCCTGTGTAGCGACAGCCAGCCCATCCGCGGCGCGCAAAAGGCCTTCTACGTCCTCTCCTGCTCTGCCAGCGAGACAGGCAGGATCACGCGGGCCGAGATGGACCGGATCTTCCACACCCACGCCACCAACCCACGCAGTCTTGGACAGTACGACCCGTTCTCGCAGCACAACCAAGCCCTTCTCTTCCCCCACGAGAGCGCGGAAACCGCCAACGCGTCGGCGCTGCTGACGTTCGAGGATATGTGCGGCTCTCTCATGGGGCGGAAAATGCTCAACTCGCTGGATGTACTCCGGCGCAAGAGGTTTGTGTTTGCCGACGTCGCCTGAGGCCCAAAGGGGGGCACTCTATCCCCAGTTAGGCGCCTTCCCTCAACGATTTCATAGTGGCTCCCCGATTCATCAGCCAATGTAAAGTATCATCCAGTCTCTCTGTTCACCTCGTGCTTCCCTTCTCTCTCTCCGATGTAATCTCCTCCGCAGGCGGGACTACCATGGTTGCTCCCCCCCCCCCACTCCCACTTCCGAAAAGGATACATGGATTGGAGTGAAGCGCACGAGGAAGGCCGTCCGTGAGACGCGTGCACGAAAGGTCATGTGGAGGGCGAAAGCAACTGCACGCGAGGAAGGACAATGCGTCCTCGCCACCTGCCTGGACACCAAGTCGCATTCCTCCACTCTCCTCTTGCTCTTGTTCGCACACAGACTTGCCGTAGAAGGAAGCAGCAAGTGACACCCTACATCATCTTCATCTGTACCTCATCACTTAACATAACGCTCCCGTCGCATATCGCGACTCTTTTTCTCTATCGCTATCGCCCACAGCACTGTTCGGCAGGTTTCTCTCCCTCCCTCTCCGCGAGCATCAAACACACATATGGAGACGGATTCGCGAGGCCACTCGGTGGAACTGCTGCAGGGGATGGGGACCCCGCTGGGGGTGGTGGCACAGGTGGAGCCGCCCGGCGGAACGGTTGGCCCCCTCTCAGAGGAGCGCCTGAAGGTCCTGCGCCGCCTCCTGGGCGGCACCTTTGGCGGCGTCCTCCAGGCTGCCACGAGTCACCCCTTCGACACCATTAAATCGAGGGTGCAGAATGGCGTGTTTCCGAACATCTCCTCGTGTATCAAGTACACTTGGCAGAGGGAGGGTGTGTACGGCTTCTATCGCGGCGTCACCCCACCGCTCGTCCTTGGTGGTGTCTACAACTCGATCCTCTTCAGCCTGAACCAGCAGATGGCGAACCTCGTGACGCCAAAGGACTGGGAGGTGGGGAAGACCTTGCCTCTGTGGCGCACCGCCCTCGCCGCGGAGCTCACGGCACCGCTGTACGTCCTGGCACTGACGCCGATGGAGAAGGTGAAGGTCATGCTGCAGGTGCAGGGGAAGGGCGGTGTGGAGACCAGTGTGACAGGGCCGCTCTCGTGTGTGCGGAGTATTCTCGCGACGGAGGGGCCGCGGGGTCTTCTCTCCGGCTACACCCCCACCCTCATGTCGCGTCTTGTCGGCCTGCCGTTCTACTTTATGGGGTACCAACTGTCGAAGGAGTACATGGCATCGAAACCGCTGTTTGCCGAGAGCCGCCTGGGGCGTGAGGTGGTCGCCCCGATGCTTGGCGGTGTCGTCGCGGGCCTGTGCTTCTGGACGAGCAACTACCCCTTTGACTTTGTCAAGACCCAGCTGCAGGCCTCAAAGACGAAAGTCTCCATCCCAGAAGTGATCAAGGCTACCTACAAGCGGGGTGGCATCGGCGCGTTCTACAAGGGTTTCAGCGCCTGCCTGCTGCGCTCCTGCCCCGCCAACGCCTCTGTGTGGCTCGGTGTCGAGGTGACGACTCGCTTCATGATGGACCACGGCTGGTAGCATCACGAATCCCCCACTTTCCCCCAGCCACACACCGAAACCGAATACAAGACACCAAAAGGAGGAGAACTCTTGGCATGACATTGTGAACTTCACGGCATCTTATGGCGAGTGTTCGCTCGCGGGTGATCCCCTCTCCCCCTCAAAATATCCTCTCACACTTCATCGTCTCCTTCTCCTCGCTCTTCTCAGCTCTGTCGGCCTTCCCCTCCCCCAAATCCTCCTCCAAATCCTCCTCTCTCCAGTGTCTTGCCACTGCCCAGTATCGTCCCTCCGTCTTCTGCCTTCTTTCGCTCTCTCTTTCTCTCTGTTGTGTGTTGAGGAGGTACAATAACGGCCTCTCTCTCGCATCCCTCGTGATTGGACGCACTCGCGGAACGGTTTCTGTGTCTGCTTGTGTGCGTGTGGGGACTGATGTTGTGGATCGACCGACACCGCCCAAAGACGCTGGGTGACATGGAGCTGTACCCGGAGCTGAACGAGGTGCTGGGCCGCCTGGCAAGCTCCAGGGACTTGCCGCACGTACTGTTCTACGGACCTTCGGGCGGCGGCAAGAAGTCACGGGTGATGGCTCTCCTCCATGAGGTGTACGGCAGCAGCGTGTACTCGCTGCGGCTGGAGCACAAGAGCCTGCAGGTGACGGACAGCAAGGTGGTGGACATCGCCACGCTCAGCTCTCCTCACCATATCGACATCAACCCCTCCGACGCGGGCAACTACGACCGTGTCGTCACCATGCAGATGATCCGTGAGATAGCGCAGACGGTGCCGCTGCAGGGTGCGTCGGCGAGCAACCCCAACAATGTGCGGTACAAGGTGGTTGTCCTCAATGAAGTGGACAAGATGACCCGCAGCGCGCAGCACGCACTGCGCCGCACCATGGAGAAGTACATGAACACGTGCCGACTCGTTCTCATCTGCAACTCGACATCGCGCCTGATTCCACCGCTGCGATCACGATGCTTAGGGGTGCGTGTGCCGTCCCACTCCAAGGACAACATAGGCCTTGTGGTGAGGAAGATCTGCGAGGCGGAGGGCCGCCCCGTGCCCTCCGCTCCGTTCCTCGCCACCCTCGCCCAGCGCGCCGACGGGAACCTGCGGCGCGCCATCCTCATGCTGGAGGCGGCGGCAATGACAAAGGTCGACTTCGCCGGCAGCGGCACCGCCATTCCGCAACCCGACTGGCGCCTCTTTCTTGATGAGATCACGAACGACATCCTGGCTGAGCAGTCGCCAAAGAAAGTGCACGAGGTGCGGCTCAAATTCTACGACCTGCTGTCGCAGTGCATCTCCGGCGAGACCATCCTGCGAACCCTGGTGGAGAACCTCCTCGTAACTGTCAAGCCCCGCTTCCAGGCGTCCATCATTGAGCTGGCCGCCAAGTACGACCACAACATGAAACTGGGCACGAAGCCCATCCTGCACCTCGAGGCGTTCACCGCGGGAGCCATGAAGTTAATCAAGGGCCAAGAGGAGTGCTGCTAGCAGCTCTATTTTTCTTCCCCCCTCCCTCCCGCCCTCTGTTCGATACTCGGAAGCGATCCTGCCGCTGGACGCTTCGTCCCCGTAGATTGCAAGGCTCATTCATACAGTCCGCAGCTACTAGCTTTACGGGTGCGTGTCTTGTCACGCTTCTCGCGGCGTAAGTAGCGCTTGCGACACACCCATACACCCAGAAAACCACAGCACGAAACAGTAGTATTGCAGTTGACATCTACGGTAAGAATGGGAGGTGCACCGATCTCCCCATACGTGTGGGGCCTTTGCGTGTCCCTGGATGGGTAGGATTACAGCGGAATGAAGCAAAAGAAGGACTAGGGGAGAGGGGAGAGAGAGGGCTTGTGAGCCCCCCAAAAAGAAGCAAGAGCGACATTCGTGACATTGCACACTGTACTCTCTCCCTCCCTGTCTCTCATTCTGTAGGTTGACTTCGTTATACATATCAAACCATCGTACTCTCTCCTCCCTTCTCTCCTTCCGTGTTCCGTTGAAACTCCTGCACAGAGGACACGCTGGAGCGCGGAATGTTCAGCTTCACTCCGTTTCGCCTCATGGCGTTTCGTCCGACGACGCCCAACTTGGTGGCGCACTGGTTCTGCGGACACAAGTTCCGCCACCGCTTCATGCGAGACAAGCGCTTCCACCCCTCCCACGAGGCAGCGCACGACAGCCGCAATAGGTTCAGCAAGCGGCGACACTTCAAGACCAACCGGTGGAACTACACGCAGGCTTACAAGGACATGCCGTGAGGAGCGCTGGTACACACACATATACATATATATGTGTACCCCTGTGGCTGACTCGGTGCCGGAGACCGTAGCTCGCCGTTGCAGGACGTTTGTTTCCTTGTTGTTGATCTCCTGTTCCTCCCCCGCTGTTTGACGCTCTCCACCACACTCACACACACCTTCCAAGCAAAACGAAGCGCAGAATGAAGGATCGGGACGGTGCGGTGGCCGGGATGAAGTGCCACACCGCAGCGACAGATGGTCTGACACGTATCCTGGATGCGGCGAGAGCGAGGACAACACAGTCGTCTGTTTTGTTTCCTTGCAAAGCCGCGACGTCAGCGAGGCCGCCGCCTCATCTCTCGTTCATCTCCCATCTCCTCCGCTCCACCACTCCCTTTGATCCGTCCGAATAGACTTCATAGATTCCGTCCTCCATCGCTTCACCCGTTACCCACTCGGCCCATGAGTGGCCTTCTCAACGATGAGTTGGATGCCAGTGTGGAGTTCGGCTCTGGCTATCTGTGCATCGTTGGGCCACCAAGCAGCGGCAAGACCACCCTCGCCCTTCGCTATCTTGTCGATCGAGAAAGGGCTTTTGCGAGATCGACGGGGGTACCGGCGGCAATCAGCCCCGCACCAGGAGCAGCAGCAACAGCGTCAGCTGCGGTTCCACCACGGAAAAGCGGGGAGAGACGGTTCCTCATGGAGTACTGGACAGCGCGCAGCTTTGGCGGCGACGCTCTGGCGCAAATGGCGCACCGCGTGGAGCAGGACACTGCTGCTACCTCAGCAGCAAACAGTAACAGTGGCGCCAGTAGCCCAAGAAGCCGACGAAGAAGGCTGGCGTACGATTGCACTCCACTCGAGTTTGGCTACTACGTATCCCAGTGGCTGGAGGCCCAGGCACCAGGAAGCGAGCTCCACCTCGTCGTCGACGACGCCGACACGCTGGAAATGGAGACGGCGACGGTGGACACGTGGCTGAGCAACTGTCTCAACACGAAGGCGGCTGCTGGCAAGAAGGTGTGCCTGTGGCTGATCTCCCAGTTGCCGCTTAGGCTTACCAACTGCTTTCGCTTCCACTTTGTGAGCCCTCTCACCGTTGAGGCAGTGGCTGCGTGGCTGCGGGAGGAGCAGCGCATTCATGGCCCTCTCCTGTCAATGGAGGAGGAGGCGGCCCGTCTGCAGATGGGTGGCAGCGGCACCGTCACAGCCCACCACCCCGTGGAGGACCAGGAGGTGGTACCGTTGGAAGGGACATCGCGCCACGAGCACCTTGTTTCTCCCACGACCGTCAGCGAGTGTGTGGCGCAGGCGGTGCAGTACTACGCCACTCACCAGCCTATGTGTGCGTCGGTCGTGTGCAAGGATGTGCGGCTGCTGCTGCGCCGCGTCTACCAGCTGCTCCCTGCTCTCGTTGCCCTGGGCGGCGAGCTTGGCGCAGGCGAAAATGACGCACCGAAGCCGATCCGGCAAGTCCGCCTCAATGCGCTTCACTACTCCACGGCCTGGGGCAAGTACAAGGAGTTGGGGGCCGACAGCCGCAAGGAGGACGCGGCGGCGGCCACCGACCCGCTGGTGGTTGCACTGAAAAAGATTGGGTACTCGGCGGTGCTGCTTGCGTTTGCCGCGTTCTACTGCGGCGCTGTGCCCAGGCGCAAGCAACTCGAAGTGTTCGACACGGGAACGAGGGCGGACCAGCGCGGGGCATCCAAGGCGGACAGCCACCCACAGTCCCACAAAGCCGCCGTTCTCTCCGCCGCGTCGCAGGTGATTGCTCTGCCGCGGCTCCTGCACATCTACGAGGCGCTTGTCAAGATGTGCATCGCGCACATCGACCCGTGTGAGTTCGCCTCCAGCGACGTGGCCGCGCACTACCTTCACGGCTTCCACGCCTGGGGGCTGCTGACTCCCGTGGTGAGCCAAAAAGGTCGCAAGAAGTATCATTGCTGGATCCCGGTGAGCACCGCCGTCGCACTGGGCCGGGTGCTCGCCATCAACCTCTTTGACCTCATCCCATCGTGAAGTTGACTGAGGAGAGAGGGCAACACACACTCACGCATAAGCACGAGATGAAAGGACAAGAACAGCATGGCAGGACGCTAGGTGAGCACTCCAACTGACGCATGCCTCTCTCTCTCTTCCGCTTGCCGCAGGGAGCCGCCGCTCTCCACTCCACTGTCTCTGCTGTCAACCACATCCCCACATCCCCACTTTCTCATCCCTTCCAGAAGAAACAACCGCAACTCACCTCCTTTTCTCCTCTCACCCATTCCTATTGAGGGAAACAGTACTGCCTGGTTCCCTCCCCTCTCTCCTCCCCCCTCCCCTCTGTTCGGGACTACTACTACTATTGCTCCTCCCTTGATCATAGGGAGACACACCGAGCAAGTAGAGGAATGGCCATCCCCGCGTGCTTCGGCCGGCAAGACCGGCGGAGAATGTACTACTGGGCTGGCACGTTCTTCTGCGTCGTTGGCGTGCTCGTGCTGATTGTCATCATTATGAAGACGGTGTCGGGTGACCGTTCAAAGTTCGTGCCGAGCTTCATTGGCGGCTACTGCGCCATCTTTGCGACGGTCCTCTCCCTGTTTCAAATCCTAGAGCACCTGACCTGCTTCTCGGACCCGGAGTGTCAGACCAAGATTGTGCGCATTCTGTTCATGGTGCCCTTGTATGCCATCATTAGCTGGATCTCTCTGCTGGCGCCTGGTGCGGCCGAGTACCTCAATCTCGTCCGCGACGCCTACGAGAGCTACGCGATCTATGCCTTTTTTCAGCTGATGATTGCGCTCATGGGTGGCATGGACACGCTCTACAGAGCACTCATGATCGAGGAACGCCCACCCATCCCGCACTTCTTCCCGCTGTGCTACCTGGAGCCCATCAAGGTGACGCCTACCTTTGTGCAGAACTGCCGCATCTGCCTGTTCCAGTTCATGATCATCAAGCCACTGGTCACCATCATTGTGGCTATCCTCACCGCGAAGAACCAGATGGGCTCGCTGGCTGACCTCTCGAAGGGGTACTTCTGGACAACACTGGTGTACAACATCTCCATCACGATCGCCTTTGGCGCGCTGCTGTACTTTTACACCGGCCTCAAAGGCTTCATGGAGGGTAAGAACGCGTTCCTCAAGTTCCTCTGCGTCAAGTCGGTCATCTTCCTGTCGTTCTGGCAAGGACTCTTCATCGCCATTCTGCACGCCACCGGCCTACTGCCCGCATTCCCGTACTGGACCGAGGAGGAGGCCCCCATCGCGCTCCAGAATCTGCTCATCTGCGTTGAAATGATGTTTGTCGGGTTCGCGCACAAGTACTGCTTCGGCAGTGACGAGTTCGCCCTCAACCGCCCACCAGATTGCGTGGAGCCGGCAAGCCCCAACCTAGACGACGCCAGTAGCCAGGACGGGCTGCAGTACCGCACCATACCCCCTATCCGCTACTCTGTCTGCGAAAACCTCAAGTACACACTGCGGCATGAGGACATTCTCACGGACATGCGCGACATCATGCGGAATCGCTAGTCAGTTCCCCGCGTCAGCACGCGTCTCCCTTTCTTCTCTTGTCCTCCCCCCTCCTCCCTCCCCCCACGTCACATCACACACATCACACAACACACCCATACACGCACTCTCTGCCTCAACGAATGAAAGAAGTACATGGGTAAACTCTATTGTACTGTTTAATCCACCGTTGTGCCTCCTCACTGCCACCCCCTCTCTCCCCCCCCCGTTTGCATTCTCGCAGTCTGCCTCCACTACGCCACCGCTCCGTCACCCGCCTCGGGCCCGTCCAAGAGAACGCGAGGTGCGCGCGCACTGTCATTCCGAGGCCGGCGCTGGAAAAGCAGGTCTAGGGTCCCCTCCCACCCCTCCCTCTCCTCCGTGTCGCTGTCGGGCACTGGAGGTGGAAGGGATGGCCCCCCGATGCACCAACATCCTCCCCCCATCCCCTCCCTCCTTCTGCTTCCTAGTATCCCGAGAACAACCACCACCGAGTGTACACATAGGTGCCGGCTTCCCTCTGTGTGCATCATCAACCCACCCACCCACACACTACCCATCACCTGTGAGGCACAAGGAAAGCACCCCCCCCCCTGCTCCAGGAGCGAGTCATCATGCCCGCAAAGGTGGCGAAGAAGACAGTCCCGCTGGAGGACATTATCGCGGGGAAGAAGGAGCAGCTGGAGGCACTGTTGCACCAGTGCTACCAGGTGGAGCGCATGCTCGCGATTTGCACCGACCAGCACAACCGCCTCGACGCGGAGGGGGCCGACTTGCAGCGCGCCATTGCTCTGGGTGAGCAGAGAAAAGAAGAGACGGAGCGCTCCTTGGACGAGAAGGTCGCCTTCATGGTGAACTTCACGAAGCACAACGATGACCAACTGAAGACGCGGCACGAGCGGCTGGCCAAGCTGGTGGCCGAGGCCGAGGCCGAGAACGCCGCACTGCGGCAGAAGCTGATAGAGACGCGCGAGCGCAAGACCGCAGAGCTGCGCAAATGGGAGGACGAGGTCGATGCGATGCAGCACCAGATGGACGAGAAGGCGCTGCTCTTTGGCATGCAGCTGAAGGAGTCACTCGAGCGGATGCAAACCTGAACCTCTTTCCCCTCTGGTACTGCGTTCTACGTTTCTCCTACTCCTCTCCTCTTCATCCATGGCGGTCTCCCCCCTCCGCTCCATCTCTTTTTTTTTCTCTCTCTCTCGATTGTTCACTGATGTAGTTGTACAGTACACCCTTTTTTCCTGCCACCCTCCCCCACAGAGAAGGAACGAGACATGCTAAATGAACTGTGACTCTCTCATCTCCTTACCGACCCGCGGCAACCCTCTCGTACGTGACGTCTGCTGACGAGGCGTTGGGTACGCTTTCGCATTATTGTTCTTGCTCCCCCTTTCATACTTCTCCCACTCTCCCTCACCTCCTCGAACCCGTTTCGCTTCGACGCACCGGGAAGGAACACCCATTCCCACTGCTGACCTTCTGCCCTTACACTATTCTCACTGGCTGGTCAACCATGACGCGAGCGTTCACCGCGGAAGAGCTTGCCCGCTGCGACGGCACCAACGGGAATCCCCTCTACATTTCCGTCAAGGGGAAGGTGTACGATTGCTTCCCCGGGGCCGAGTTCTACGGACCTGGAGGGCCGTACGCGGTGTTCGCGGGGAAGGAGGTGTCCCGCCCGCTGGGCAAGATGATGATCGACGACAAGGAAGCCAACGCGGCGTGGGACACGCTCTCGGAGGAACAGATGCAGACCCTGGACGAGTGGGTCGCCAAGTTCGACGCCAAGTACAAGGTGGTGGGGGTGTTCTCCCCTGACGAGGGCTTTGCCGAACGCGGCAGGAGGTTCAGCGACGGAGCCGACAGCCGGTACTAGTGCGAGGTTCCCCCTATCCGCATGGGATAGGGCATCCGCTCCGCCAACACACACGACGGGCCATTGCCCTCTTCCTTGCCACCACCTACCGGGCTCTGTGCGGCTCCCTTTTCGCACCCGCAGCCTCTCTACTGTGCCCTCCCACCCCACCCCACCCGCCCTGTATTCTCCAATTCTGTCTTGCCACATCTTCTACCCAACTCTCCTGCCAACTATTCACCTTCGTTGCCCTTTTGTCACATACACACACACACGCGTGTCTCTGTGTGCGCACTCTCTACCATTCACCTCCCCACCCTCCTCGCGATGCCGCTGCGTGTCTGGAGGTACACAGGGCTAACGTCCAACACATTTGAAGTACAGCACAAGGGAGAGAGTGGGGTGTGTGCAGGGCTCTCCTTCCCCGTGCCTCTCCTGCTCTAGCGTGCGTTGCAGAGTGTGGTGCCTTCCCTCGTCATTACTCCATCTGCGCCTCTGCGAAGGCCACCACCAGCCCCCTTCCCTCCCCCCCTCCCCCCCATCTCCCTGCCTTTCTTCTTCTAGCCTTCATGACTGAAACAGTAGAGGACCGCACGTTGGAGTTCCTGATCACCCGCACCGAGGGCGGGCAGGCACCTGACCTGGCCAGTCTTCTCCACAAACCATTCCCCCGCCACCACTGGCGCGACGCCTTCGACGATGTGCTGGCCGAGGAACGGGTGAGGATATGGGGACTGAAGTCGGAGCTGGACAACGTTGACAGCGCGGTGTACATGCAGACGCGCAACCGCCTCTTCCCCCTCGCCACGAGCGGGAAGCCGATGGGACAGGCCTTCTTCAACCGCGCGGGCCACAAGCTCCTCGAGTCGATGGAGTCGACGGGGGTGTGGCAGGAGCTGGTGGCGAGGCAAAAGGAGAGCCGCCGTCGCAAGCGTGGTCGCTCGGGTGGCAGCGGTGGCATGGCGAACGCCGTCGCCTTCGCGGACGTTTGTGGTGGCCCCGGCGCCTTTTCGCAGGCTCTCTACGCCGTGGCTCCCAAGTACAAGCTGCAGCTGCGCGGCTTTGGTATGACGCTGGGCGGCGTCGACGGCCTCGACTGGTACCCGGAGCTAGTCAACAGGCGTACGTTCACGCCTACCTATGGCATAGACGGCACCGGCGACGTCTTTCAGCTTGCCAACCTAGATGCTCTCGCAACTATTACACGAGGCAGCAACATGCTACTGGTTGTCGCGGACGGCGGCTTCAACGTCAACTTCGACATTGCCAACTACCAGGAGACTATCTCATCGCGTATCATGTACGGGCAGTGGCTCTCGGCGGTGAAGCTGCTGGTGAAGGGCGGCTCCTTTGTGCTGAAGCTCTTCGACAGCTTTTCGCCCATGACGCGTGCAGTGCTGTTCCTGTCCACGTTCCTCTACGAGCGGGTTCACATCGTAAAACCCAAGCACAGCCGCGTCGTGAACAGCGAGCGCTACCTCGTGTGCGTTCGATTTCGCGGTGTGCCTGACCCATCGTGGATGGCCCACTTTGACGCCTGCTACACGGACGGCTTCACCGACAACGACCATGTGCCGGACCTCCTGCCCACCGAATGGATGGCACGCGATCCGGTCTTCATGGAAAGCGTGAAGCTGATGAACCGTACAGTGGCCAGGAATCAAGAGATTGCACTGCGTATGATCCTGCGCGCTGTCGAGGAGGACGGCCGCGCAGAGGCAGCGGAAGGCGGGCAGACAGCAGCTGAGCTCACGGAAGAGAACTCTGCCGAGGTTTCGAGAGCAACGGAGGCATCGCGGTAGTGTTACACTTTCACCATTGCGCTCTCTCGCGTTGTAAAGTAACGTTCTTTCCTTCGAGTTGAAGAACACTGTTATCTGCCGAGCGCGCACTTTTGGGGAGGTGCTCCGACAATTGAAAAGAAGACGGTAGGGATGGAGACAGAAGTGGAGGAAAGGAGTTTTGAGGTGTGAGCGGGAGAAGCTACGAAGGCAGCACCTCCTGTCTGTATTGCATTTCATCCCATGGGGGTGAGGTGAGGGAAACAACCCCAAGATGGTCTCGTGTCTCCCTACCACTTCCCGCGCTGCTCGCTCGTTTGATATACCTGCCTTCCAGTTTCCTCAGATCCGCTCTCCTCTTCTGTTCTCTCCTTTCTGCTCACGAGGTACTGCTCTATTGTGCGAGCTCCCCATCCACTTATACACTTCTCCCCTTTCCTATTGCCACCGTCATCGTCGCCATGTCCAAACTCACCCTCAAGCCGCACGATACCCTCCCCCGCCGCCCTGTCCTGCTGGTGGTCATGGATGGCCTCGGCATCGGCCCCGGGGACGAGTATGACGCCGTTCACGTGGCCAAGACTCCCTTCATGGACGCGCGCCGGGCCAGCGCGCGCCACTTCCGCTCCGTCCGCGCTCACGGCACGTCCGTCGGCCTCCCCACCGACGCCGACATGGGCAACAGCGAGGTCGGCCACAACGCGCTTGGTGCTGGCCGCGTCGCCCTGCAGGGTGCCTCGCTCGTCGACGACGCGCTCAGTAGTGGTGAGATCTTTGCCAGCGAGGGCTACCGCTACCTCCACGGCGCCTTTGCGGAGCCCGGCAGCACGCTGCACTTCATCGGCCTCCTCAGCGACGGCGGTGTGCACTCCCGCGACAACCAGCTGTACCCCATGATCGAGCACGCCGCCAAGGACGGGGCCAAGAAGATTCGTGTGCACATCTTGTACGATGGTCGTGACGTGCCGGACGGCTCGTCGGCCAAGTTCACCGACGGCCTGGAGGCTGTGCTGAAGAAGGTGCGCGATGGCGGCTGCGACGCGCAGGTGGCCAGCGGCGGCGGCCGCATGTTCGTCACGATGGACCGCTACGAGGCGGACTGGTCCATCGTCGAGCGCGGGTGGAGGGCCCAGGTGCTTGGCGACGCGCGCCACTTCAAGAGCGCCAAGGAGGCCATCACGACGCTCCGCGAGGAGGACCCCAAGGTGACGGACCAGTACTACCCGGCCTTTGTCTGCGTCGACGACCAGGACAAGCCCGTGGGCACCATCGAGGACGGCGACGCCGTGCTCTGCTTCAACTTCCGCGGCGACCGCGTCATTGAGCTGTCCCGCGCCTTTGAGCAGGGCGACGAGTTCGACAAGTTTGACCGTGTGCGCGTCCCGAAGGTGCGCTATGCCGGCCTCATGCGCTACGACGGCGACCTCGGCATTCCCAACAACTTCCTCGTGCCCCCGCCGAAGCTGAGCAATGTGAGCGAGGAGTACCTTTGCGGCACCGGCCTCAACATCTTCGCCTGCTCGGAAACGCAGAAGTTTGGGCACGTGACCTACTTTTGGAACGGCAACCGTAGCGGCAAGGTCGACGAGAAGCACGAGACCTTCTTCGAGATCCCCAGCGACCGTGTCCAGTTCAACGAGAAGCCCAAGATGAAGTCGGCCGAAATCACGGCCAAGGCCATCGAGGCGCTCAAGAGCGGCAAGCACGACATTGTCCGCATCAACTTCCCGAACGGCGACATGGTCGGCCACACCGGCGACCTCGCCGCCACCGTCATTGGCGTAGAGGCGGTGGACCAGTCCCTTGCCCAACTCGCGGAGGCAGTGGACTCCGTCAACGGTGTCTACATTGTAACGGCGGACCACGGCAACTCGGACGACATGGCGCAGCGCGACAAGAAGGGTAAGCCCATCAAGGACGAGAAGGGCAACGTCCTGCGCCTCACCTCGCACACCCTCGCCCCCGTCCCCGTCTTCATTGGCGGCAAAGGTCTTGACCCCCGTGTCGCCATGCGCACCGACCTGCCAATGGCCGGCCTCGCCAATGTGACGGCGACCTTCATCAACCTGATGGGCTTCCAAGCACCTGAAGGCTACGAGCCGTCCCTCATTCACGTCGTCCAGGAGAGCTAAGCGCGCCACTATCTCTCTCTCTCTGCCGCGCGCTACTCCTGCTCTCTCTCTCTCCCCCCCTCCCCCAACTGCCTCTGACGTGCCGGCGACGCTGGACGCGCTACATCCATTGCGCCACGCCCATCAAAAGTCAACGAGGGGAGCAGGAAAAGGTTAACCGCTGGGGACTCTCTCTCTCTCTCTCTCTCTCTCTTCCCCCACACACACGCGGCCATGCCCCTATCCCCAGCCCTTTCCCCCTCTCTTTCTCTATTATCGTTGTTTCGCGGGTTACCCATACCATCTGATTGCTTCACTCTCCTCAACCCCCTACCGCAGGGAGTGCTGAATCACGCGCTGTTCTTCTTTCCTCCCTATATATATATCGTTTTTTCGCTGCCGCGGCACTCATTTTGCGTCCCCTCTCTCTCGCTTAACGCGGTTCATATTACCTGAGATATCCGTCGCGCCTACCGGCCTTGCAAGTACACCGGTGCCCTCCATATACCTCCCCCGCTCTTCCTTTGGTAAGGAGAGAGAAAGCACACCGACACACATACACAGTATTCGAGCAAAACGCCACGTCGAGGGAAGGAAGGAAAGGCAGGTTGGCGCCGGCAGGAATCGCAGCGGCGGAAGGCCGCTTCCCCAGCCGTCCCAAATTAGGTCAACATAGCGAGTAACAACACCAGCATTCGCAGACAGTAATGGCCCACGCGGCGGCCAGGCACCGTGTCTCCTGGCACAGGTGCCAATAGAGGGCAAACCCAATGTGGCAGTACCCCTTCCCCCTTGGTATTGGCTCTCCTGTACTTCTCATTGTTTCTGTGAAGTTTACAAGAGTTGACACCATACCGGAACGTAGACAGGTCTCTCTGTTCTCTCTCTCTCTCCTTCTCTCCCTTTCTCGCTCTTCCCCGAATCTTGCTCCTTCGTCGACATACATAAACAAGTAAACTCTCCTTTGACGCGGATCATGAAGGCCCCGGGCGCCGGCTCTAACGTCAATTATACGGCAGGGAACCCGCGCCTGTCCGCAATGCGGGGCAGTACAAAGACGTTCAAGCTAGGCAACATGTTCCTCACCGCAGCACTGCTGTTCACGGTGGGCGGCATCGCGTTCACGATGAAGTGGAACTCAGACCGCCAGAAGGACGGCACCTGCATCGACTGTGCTCGTCAGAGGAAGATGATGGATGAGATCTACTCCAACGAGACCCAGCCGAGGGTGCAAAAGGGATACCGCCTGTGACGGAGGTCGCCTTCCCCTTCCCTGTGGCTCTCTCTCTCTCTCTCATATTTCCCCAAAAGACAACAGCGCGCCGGCGCCTCACATTATGTGTTATCATTTCTTGTCTGCCGAACAGCGCTTCCTGCATTGCGACTAGCCGCGTTGCACGTGTGTGTGTCTCTCTCTTTGTGATTCTCTCTCTCTCTCTTTGACTTCCTCTGCCGTTCTCTCCGTGCTAGCCTCACAGTGTCCTTTCCACAACGCCAATAAACTCAGCATCAGGAGCGAGAGAACTCTCTCGAGGGGTTGAGTGGAGGTGAAGGGGTATACCAAGACGAGAAACGCGTCGTCGTGATGGGAAAGAGGAGCGAGTCCTCCCCCTATCCTTCCCCTACAACAATACCCCACGATACAGAGGCGATAGTTGGCGCTTTCTCCTCCGTCTGCGATACTTCTCTTCTCTTCTGTTCTTTCCCATCGCTCCCCTCACCCCTCCCAACTTTACCTTCCTCATCTCTGCGGTTTGCTCGGAGTGGCTCTCTCCTCGTTCCACAGTAGCCTAGCACGAGTCCTTCCAAGCACATCCACATCATCCATACAGTGCACTTCCAACACTACGTGTTGCGTCTGCAGCGTGGTGAAAACCACATCCTTCCCCTTCCCGCATTACAACCCTCGCGGTAAACGCACCGACACACACACACACACACGCACACGCACACGCACATACACGTAGGGACCCCTGCAGCCACTTTCCTGTACAGCACTTCCCCCACCATGGCAGACGTTCTTGCCCAACTCGAGCAGGACTTCGTCGCGATTCAGCAGGCCGACCCGTCTCTCGCCGATGGCTCTCGCCTGGTGTACGACCGCGAGGTGCCGTGCGAGCTGCGCGCGATGCGAGGGAACGAATCCTCGGCGGGGTCGCTGGAGCACATGAAGATCAAGGTACTGACCAGCGGTGAGGAGCGCAACCTGGCCAGTATCCGTGTCGAAGTTACCACCGAGGCCGACATCTTCTTCCACTACACCTGCATCATCAACGACCAGGGCTTCCTGCGCCTCCGTGAGGATCAGAACCTGGTCTGCGAGTTCTCCGAGTTCCTGCTGACGCTTCTCAAGATGTTCAACCGCTGCATCCGCGAGCAAGGTCGCTTCATCGCTGCCCTCCTGCTCGGCGAGGACGGCACCGCGAACTTGGAGTTTGTGGAGAACCTGGAGTACAAGCTAGTTAGCGTGTTGCAGCTGCCCTTCCGCGCGTCGCCGCCGGAGGTGGTCCGTGAGCAGGCGCAGTACCGCTACAGCGCTGCTCGTGCCCGATTAGACCTCGTCACGGAGCAGATCAAGCGTGCCAGTCCTGGCCGCCGCTAGCCCCGTCTGTTTCATAGATGAGAACGAGGATGATTGTGCTGCGCAGCCCCACGGTGACACCTTGTCTTAGCTCCTCCCGTCCGCATCCCTGCCCTTCTCTCTGCATGTGCAGTTCCTTCCATCCTTTTTTTTTTTTTTTTGCGTAGCAGCGACCGGCGGGATAAGGAAGAGCTGCTTGAATTGGCGTAAGGGGAGGGGGAGTGGCTGCGTAGTGGTGGCGGTTGCGTTGAGGTGCTCCCCTCTCTTCTTTGTCTCTCTCCCCCCCCCACTCTCCCTCTCTCTCTATGCCTCCTCCCGATCCCCTCCCGATCCTTTGGTCCTCTTTGGTGAGCGGAACATACCCACACGGTGGCAGCCCCCCTCCCCCCCCCTCTCCGCTTCCCCATGCTGTTCCTTTCTTGCGCTTGTATTATTCGCCTTCCACGCACGGGAGTGCCGCATCTGCGTTGCGGACAATAGAGACGGATCACGAAAGCACCAACTGCCAATCACACCACGTCGCACCTCGACGCATCTGCGCCTGTCGTGCAGACGTGCGAAAGCGAAAGAGGGAGAGGGGAAGAGGGAGTCATGAGGACATCGTCTGTGGCGTCCCCCCCATCTGTCGCTTGGAGTGCCAAAGATTGGAGGAGAAGGACGTGCGATGGGCGATGGGGAGACGCGATGCACGCTTTCCTGTTGCCCGCAACGGCAGAAAACAGCCAACATGTGGCCTTCATCCCCACACCCTTCCCCCTTGCCACTCCTTTACACCGCTATAGCCAAAACTGTGAAGGAGAAAACAGAAGGGATCCGCACAGAGAGAGAGAGAGAGATCCGAAAAGAAGGAGATTATTAGCCCCAGCCCGTTGGGCAAGACGAGACGATTACGGAAATGCAACGAGCGCGGACTTTGCTGAGCTCCACACGCAGCTTGACGCCGGCATCTCTCCTGAAGACGGTGCGCAACGACCCCGGTATGACGGCCAACTACTACGCGAACCGGTACTTTGGCAAGGAGGCAACGATGGCGGTGAACCACGTGCTGTGGTCGCAGTTGAAGCGCCACGGTAAAGTCACGATTGACCGCAGCGACGGCGCAGAGAAGCCTCCGCGGTGGTACCCTACCTTTGGGAACCCAAAACGCCACGGCGTGCAATGGCACAACCCGGAGGACGAGGACCTCAGCATCCTGCGGGAGATGGAGGGGGCCGCTGACCGCGCCGTGCCTGATGCGGCACCGCCGGCCTCCAGCAGCGGCACCGAGGGTGACGCCACTGGTAAGGCGGCGGACACCCTCCGGCTTGAGACGCTTGTCCTGCATCTCGTGCAGAAGGAGCCGGGGAGGGACATTCAGTATTACATTGGCCAGCTTCCTTTTGAGCTACGCACAGGTGCCCCGTTGGCGTTCAAGCACCTGCGCGAGTCCGGCCTGCTGACGCGCGAAACGACTCCCCTGGGGACGTTCGTGTGGCGATGAGCGAATCGGAGAGCGGCAGCTCCGGCACCGGAGGAGAGAGAGAGCGCTTTTCCTTCTGCACCCCTTGTCCCTGCGTCCTTCCCCACACACACATACCAGCACGACCAGCACCTGGGTAAGGGTGGGAGAGAGTGCGCGAGAGACACGACCTTGCGGGATGCTCTCCCCCCCCCCCCTTCTTTCGCGCCTCCGAGAGAATGTAGCCTCCTCATCCCCCTTCTGTATCCTCCTTCCCTCTGCCTCCCCCCCCCCCCCGTGTCGAGAAGCCCGGCCGCTGTTGCGTTCGCTCTGTGCGGTCGAGAGTGGTCAGTCCACCATTCCTCCCATTGTCGTTCCTTATCCTTCTGCTGTCCTTCATTGGCTAGAGAATAGTACCCATGAAGGCGCACGCGGTACGTGAGGACAATGCACCAGCGGCGGCCGCCACTGCCACTCCGTCGACAGCGCCCCCGTCGCCGCCGCATGCCACTCCTGATGTTGGTGAGATCGGCTCGCTCGCATCTCAGTGGCACTGGGCACTGCGCACGTTCGTGTCCTTGGCGTGCAACATGGGGTCCTTCCTCCTGTTTGTCCTACTCACCTCCGGTGTCCCTGCCAGTGCTGTGGGGAACAATGTGCTGGCCGGATTCATGCTCGGGCTGTGGCTCGCCGCAAACGCCCTGCGCCGCCTGTCCCCCTTCCTCTGGACGGAGCCGGGGAAGCTCACCTATACCCGCGTCTGCGCCGTGACCTCACTACGCATCCCACCGACTCTCCGTGGCTACGCCGCCTTCTGGACCGTGGCCGCCGACATTGCACTGCTCCCTTTGACTCTCGCGTTCGCCGCCTTCCACAGAGTCTTTGTCTTCTCTATCTTTGGCTTCTTTCTGTACCCGCCCCTCTCGGGCTCCGCTGTGCCGCTAGTGCTGTTCTTCATCCTGTTCACCGTTCTGGGGCTGGCGGCGGCGGTTACGGCCTACCTCGTCGTGCTCCCTCAGGACAGGACTGACCCCTACCAGTACGAGGCAGGGAGGCCGCTGTCTAGCCTACCCAAGGTGGCCGTGCTGGCGGCGGTGGCACTGGCGGTGCCGGTGCTGACGTGGTCGTGCGCGGCGGTGCCGTGCGCCGAGCCGCGCCACCTCGCCTTTAGCGACGGCGTGCGCTGTCAAGGGCCAGGCCACCACACCCTCACCGTGTTTGCCATGGGCTTTCTCTTCCTTAGCGGCTGCCTCGCCGAGGCGGCGGTGGGCTACCTGTGCATCCTGCGCGACGTGAGCAGCACGCCGTTGCACAAGGAACCGCGGAACGACGCGTTTTTCCTGGAGCTTCAGATGTCGTTGCGCACGCTCGTCGTCCTTGTCGCCACGCTCTCCACCCACGGTGCGGAGTACGTCATTGTGGCTCTCGCCAGCGGCACGCTCCTCTTCTACGTTTGGACCGGCAAATCGCGATATGTGCCGTCCTCCGTCGGCGTGCTCAAGGACCTGTACGTACTGCTGCTCATCCTCACAACTGTGAGCAGCAGCACCATCTTCGTCCTCTCCTGTGTGGGCCTGAAGAACTGGATGGGCTGCATCATATGGCTGGTGGTGTGGCTGCTCTCCCTCGGCGGCAGCGGCTACCTCTTTGTCGCAAACAACGGCATCGACCTGTTTGCCCCGGCATCGACAACGGACGGTGCGCTAGAGGTTCTTTGAGGGGAGATGGACGGCTGTGGTGTGGTGCATCAGCAGGCAGCGGAAGAACGGAAAGGAATGATAAGTGATGAAATGAAGAAGGAGGTTTGCGTCACTCCAGGAAAGAGGTGGGTGGGGTGGGTGGGGGAGAGATCCCCTGTTGAACCACAAAGGCCCATCCTCCTGCACGCTCCGCCCCCCCCCCCCCTCCTTCCTCCTCTCCATTCCCCAAACAGGCCCACGTAGCAGGCACAAAGGTATCCGACCTCTCTTCCCTTTCCCTCCTCTCTCACTCCGTCGTTCGGTTTTCCCGCTGAACTCATCCACGTGCTTTACAAACGCGCTTTCCGTCGTCTATCGGCCCTCTCTCCACTCGCGGCGATAAGAGAGAGGGAGAGAGATATCTATCATTGGCTCGAGGGAAGGAACTAACCGTTCCCAGACAAGCGAAAGGGAGGCGGTGCGGACACTCACGGTGGCGCGTGCTACCGCGTCGGACGGGCACAGTGCGGAGGAGATGGGCGCCTTCGTGGGCCTCGATGCGACCTCCCCGTCGGTCGCGGTGCGGCTCATGGAGGATGTCGCGGATGCCAAGGCATCTCTCGCGTCCGACGAGTCCCCTGACTCGGTGTTCGCGTCAGCGAAGGGTGCCAATGACGGTGGCGTAGCGTTGCCTGCTGATGGTGGCGGAGGGGGCACGTCTGCCGTGACGCGCTCGTGGTCGGATGTGGACCCGCTGAAGATGATGGCGACCTTTGCGCTGACGTCCTTCACGTACAGCTTTCTTGGTCAGCCCTTCTTTCTGGCCATCGCGCGGCAACAGTGCAGCAAGAGCAACGTCTCGGCACACCAGGTACTGTCGGATGTGATGCGGACGTACGGTGTGCGGGGCTTGTACCGCGGCGCTGGCGTCGCCATCACTGGCACGGTGCTGAGCGAGTTGGTGTACTACTTTGTCGTGGAGTATGCCAAGGAGAAGCTTCCCTTTCCGGAGCGGGAGTGGCGCAGCTTCGGTGCCGGCCTCCTCGCCGACTGCGCCTCCATGCCAGTGTTCAACCCATTCGGCGTGGTCTCCCAGGTGCAGATGGTGGCAGGGAGTAGCTTCTCAAGCGAACACAACTACATGTCCGCGTGGCGTACGACGGCAACGCTGGTGCGGGAGCAAGGTGTGGGGAGTCTGTTCCGGGGCACGCTGCTCACCCTCGCGGTGACGCCGCTGACAGGGGCGTGGTGGTTCGTCTACGAGCTCTTCAAGCGCCACGCGTATGCGGCGGCGCCGGCCGTCGCGGACACGGCAGCTGCCATCGTTCCCGTCTCGCTGTCCTCGCGATTGCCGCGATACCTCAAGTCAACCACGGACAACGTCCTTATCAACTGTGGTGTGGGGGCGGCGACGAGCATGGCGATGGGTGTCGTGATGAACCCCGTGTACGTGCTGCGGCTGCGTCTGCAGGTGTACAAGAAGCCCGAGGGCGTTCGTTTCCCTTTGGCGGGCATCGTTAGGGACATCATGGCCCATGAGGGACCGCGAGCACTCATGAAGGGGCTTGGCGTGAACCTGTTTGTCGGTGTCGTGGGCGGCTGCGCCTTTGGCTTCACGTACGAAGGCGCCAAGAAGATAGCCGACATTAGCGATACCAAGGCCTCGCCACCGAGCTGAGAGCGTCGTCTGAGGCGAAATGGACTAAGTAGGGCGAGTGTATGCATTCCCCTGCCCTGCTTTGTGGCCTCCATTTGCTCCTCCTTTTCCCCTTCGTCGCGTGGTTCGATTTCTGCACTTCCTCTACCGTCCACATGTTGTACTATCACATACACCTTCCCCCCCCCCCTCCTTCTTAAGCGGTTAATGAACTCGCTTCCATACACCTACTAGACATACATCTCATACAATATGAAGAAGATATTAATGAGTGATAGAGCCACCTTTGCATCCCATCACCACCACCACCATCTTCGTTAGGATCGGTGCGTGACGAGCATGCAAAGAGGAGGTGCCCTCCCCCAGCAGGCACATGCACACACAGAGGCGAGCACCATGACTGTGGCGTGCACGAAGGGCCGACTCCTATCGCCACGCTGACGCACGTGACTGGAACACTGTTTCGCTCCTTCTCTCTCCCTCCCTTCTCGACTTTCACTCATCTCTCTTCTCCTCCGACGCAACAAAGCATCCTCGAGAAATCGAGCTCTCTCACCCTGCTGTGGCCCGGATTTCGCTTCTCCCGTACCGCCTTCGGCGCTCATCCCCACCTCCTTCCTCCTTTCTGTTGCCCTCTGATTAGAGCGCCGCCTTTCCTCTTGCATCAGCGTCACCCACAGAGAACGGCAAGCCGCTTTTTGCGAAGGCTCGTAGTGGCGGTCCCCGGAGCAAACTCGTTCTCCCCCCCCCCCCCCACTCCTCCTTTTGGGGCTCTTACAACGCTTACCCTTCCCTTCTGTTCTTTACTTCTTACGATAGAGAGAGTGTGAGAGTGTGTCACCCACCCTGCCGCGCGTGTGAAGGAAGAAGGCTGCCGTACATCGACTCCCCCTCACAAGTCCAACCCCAAGAACTCCTTTTTGTGTTGCCTCTCTCGCTCCTGGCGACTTCTTTCTTTGGCTACCCCATTCCCTTTCCCTTTCCCTTCTCACCTCCCCTCCTCCCCAATAGAGAGACCCATCCGTGTCGGGCAACAGTGGTAGACGGTACGTTGACCAACAACACGCCAGCAATGTACGGACAGCAGCAGCACCTCTTGTCGCACGCGTGCCATCCCGGCCACCCTTTTGTGGCGCTGCGGGAGCCGCCTGCGAGCCGGCTCTGCGCTGTGTGTAAGGCAGCTTCGAACGGGTCGTGCGTGGCCTGGTACGCGTGCTGCGAGCGCGCCTGCGACTTCCTCATGTGCCACAAGTGCTTCGAGGTGAAGGAGTCTCTGTTCAGCTCACCGCAGGTGGTACTGCGGAACCCGCTGCTGTCCCACAATGATGACAGCATTAGTGTGCACACACGACCCAAGGAAGCCAGCTACCGACTGGCCCCCCTGTATCCTGGCAAGTTTGTCGAGGTCGTGTCGAGTGCCGAGTCCACCGAGGAGCGCGGCGCCACGTACTACCGCGTCAGCTCTGGCGGCTGGATCAACGGGGCCCATGTCATTAGCGTGCCCAGCGAAGGCACCATTGCGCGGCTGGCGCAGTACCACCTTCAAATGGGCAACTACGAGGCGGCCCTCTACGCCGTGCAGGAAGGGATGCGCTCACGCCCGCCGGCCCCTGTCGAGCCCGTCTCCGCCAAGGAGCTAATCCACTTCACCAAGGAGAGTATCGACCTAATGGAGAACAACCCGGCCTACGGCATCGTGATGGCCTCACTGACCATGTACCCGGTGCTGCTCGCCGTCGCGCGGACGCGCAATGAGTCGCCGTTCAGCGAAGAAGAGAAGGCAACGTGCGACAGCATCGTGGGCTTCCTGTACTACGTCCTGTACGTTGTCGTGGAGGAGCTGGAGTGCAACATGGAGGACGAGCTGCCCATCCACGAGGGCACCATGCTCTCCCTCTACCAGGACATCCTGGTGCGCTGCATCGTGGCCGGCCAGGACCTGCAGGAGCGGTGGCACATTGGCCTCCCCGAGAGCTTTGCAGGGCTGATCCTGCGCGCCATTGCGGTGCTCGGACGCGTCCAGTTATTGATCCCGTTGGAGCACAAGGCACGCCTCGACACCGTGTGGCTGCGCTCCCCCTCTGTCATCACAACACACAACGCGCTGCACCTGGAGCGGGAGCGGCTGCAGCAGGCCGCGCTGGTCTACACCGACGTGGCTGCGCGCTTGCTCCTTTCACTGCCCAGCAGCAGCAGCGGCAGCAGCAGCACTGGTGCAGGTGCGTCACAGGGCAGCGACAAGGCGCCGGGGACGGCCTGGGACATCAGGTCACTGCTTCCCATTCGCGAGGTGCTCACCTACGGCGATAACGAGTCGTTGGAGAAGGTGTTTTGTGACCTGGCGGCGTGGTGCATTGCGCGTAGCACGGCCGACCAGCGCAGTTTCCTCTGTGTGGACCCGCTGGAGGTGGCGGTGCGTCTGTGCAAGGCGTCCAGCCTGGCGGAGAGCCAACTCAGCGTCTTCAAGTTCGTCGCAGCGGCCGCGCACTGCTGCCCACGCAACATCAGCGTCATCGCGCCTGTTATGGCGGGACACCTCCTCAGCATGGCAAACGCCCCGCGCAGCCCGGCCGTGGCTGTTGCGGCGATCAACTGCTTCTACGAGCTCACCTACAACGACCCGCGTGGCGAGTCTGCAGAGGCGTTGGCGCTCTGCCGTCAGACGCCGCCGCGGGGTACGCCGCGCTCGTCGCCGGTGCCAGTCGCTCACGCGACGCCCACCAGCGCCTGCACGCACGCCCTCCACCCCGGCAGCGCTCCCTTCCAACTGGGCCACGTCTTCGCTCTCGACGACGGTGGTCTTGTCAGCTTGTGCGACGGCTGCGCGGCGAACCACCCGCCGGCCAACGCCGTGGACGCGGCGGAGCCGCTGTACATGCACTTTGCCTGCCAGTGCATCTGCTGTCGCCACGGCAGCTTGGCACAGACCCCCGTGCCTCCCCCTACCGTCCCTTCGACGAGCGCCATTGTGTCCCTGAGCGCGGGGAACGTGAGCGGCCTCCTTTTCAGCGACATTGAGAGCTGGCCCGGCTCCCCTGAGCTGCTGAACGCGGTGGGGCGTCTCGCGCTGCGGATGCGCCTCGCCGAGAATGTCATCCGTGCTCTCCTCAACGCCCTTCTCGCTGTGCCTGACCTCCGCCCGTTTGCCGACGCCGCCCTCGCTGTCGCTTGCCATCGCCACCTGCCGTGTGTGACAACGCTGTTGGCGCAGCAAGCTTCGGCGCCGCTGTGCCGGTACATTAACGAGCCCTACACCGCCACCGTCACCGCCGCCCAGTGCTCCCGCCGGCTGGGCGACACGGTGGGCACGAGCAGCAGCGGCCTCATGCGCAGCACGCTGGGGCTGTCGCCGTCCCCCGACGACGCCTCCACGTACCACAGCCGCACCACGGATCCGCGCCGCGGGAGCTCGCTGACGCTCCACATGAACGAGTCCTACCCAGCCGTCGACCTGTTCCCGGCTGCTTCGCGGTTGCAGGACAGTACCCTGTGACGAAATGGCGCAGGTTGCTGTGGAGGAAGTAAAGTAGGAGGGGATAGCGCCACGGGTCGAGGCGAGAACGGCCGGAGGACTCGAGACACGCGACAGCCGTGTGCAGCCAACCAGCCGGCGGACAGAGGAGCAAAAACCACTGCACGTCACAAAACCGTAAGCGACGCCAGCCACACACACCCATACCCCCCCCCCCTATCGTCCCATAGAGTTCCTTTCACTTTCTTCGTCTTTCTCTCTCTCTTCCTTTTTTGACAAAGTGCGAGCGTACAGTGCGTTCTTCCCTCCTCTCCTCCACCCCGCCTTTACACTTTGTACCCTCCGCCCTCCTCCCCCCCCCCTTTTTCTTCCCTCCTCCTGCCGCCTTTCCGGTCCCGATGTGAAGTGGATGCAATATAGACCCCTTGCCCACTCCCACTCCCACTCGCTGTGCCAGCTAATATATAGCCAAAAAGGGAAATACAGTTCCTCGACAAATGCATTGGCACGCGTTTACCTCTAAACGCACAAGCCAGCCTCTATCCCATATGCGCCGCCCACTCCCGCCTATATATATACTCCGTTTTCCGCCAAGGGACGTCTCTTAGAGAGGTGGGGCGATGGGGGAGAGGTCCCGCAGGCATATGCGCATGTCCTCCCACCATATACACTCCAGCGAATGCTTCCCTGATCTCTTCCTTCTCGATTGCTCTTTATTGATTCATTCTGTCGTTGCCTTTTTGCAGGGGGCATGGCGTCCTCGTTGTGTGGATTCCCCGCACATTTGCACCCGTCGCGCCATACTGTGTGTTTTTTTTTTTTTCTCATTTACCCGTGTCTGTGCTCGCTGTGTTTCTGTCCTCTTTAGGCTTCGTCCACCCCACCTCGCCACGTTTTCTGGCGTCCCTGTCCACCCACACGCCTTTGGGTAAGTTTGGCTCATCATAGCGCTGTTACCCTCCCCCCCCCCTCTCTCGGCACACAGAGGATGGAAGCCCGCCAACGCTGAGTGGCCAATCTCCGTACCAAAACCTTCTTCCCTCTTTTCCTCCAACGGAGAAAGATATTGGAATGCCAAGTGATTTAGCTTCTCCCCGCACAATCATCATCTCAGCCAAGACTCCTCTGCTCTGTCAGTGCCTGCTCTGCTCTCTCTCTCTCTGTCTGTGTGTGTGGTGTGTGTGTGTGCTGTCTCCTTCTTCGTTGTTTTTGCCTTCTCCTTTCCGATAGAGTTGTCCAGTGTCTGTGCGCCGACCGACACGGCAGGAACCCACCCACACACACTGCTGCACACACAGACACACACATACAACATACGAGAAAGTGGTAGAGAATATGCTCCCTACTTGCGATCTGACGGACTCGAGACAACAGGAAGGTGGGCGGTGCACTCTGCTTCTCCCAAGCGCAGACGTGTGAAAGCGGCTTCTCAGAAGATCCACAGACACACAACAGAAGAGGTGTAGGGGAACGGGAAATGCAAAGCGCTCGTTGGTGCCCACACAGGGGCAGCCCAACGACGACGACAAGAAACTAACCAGACGAACTTCCTCTCTCTCTCTCTTTTTCATATTCTCCACGGGCACACGCCTTGAAAGATCATACAAACTACGCAGGGCCAGCGGATTCTCCTGGACGGATACAAGAGGGCTTTTCTAGACTGTGGACAGCCACCGTGCCCGTCCTCCTCCTCTCTCTCTATTTCTCTTTTTTCCTTGCCTTCGGTCCGTTACTGTTATTGCGTTACGTGCCCTTCCTTGAGATCCTTTCTCTTCTTCTCATCTCCTCATGGACGTGACACAAACGACACAAGATCAGCGGATTGCTGAACGGCAGCAGCGCATCCAGAAGCGCCTGCAGGCCCAGAACCTGCGCAGGGGCAGCCTCGCCAGTGGTGCGAATCTTGATGTCGGTGCCGATGACGGCTCCGCGGCGGACCTCACTGCTCCTGAGCGGCGCGCACGAGAGGCGCAACACACCATGGCCGCCGCCCACAGCGAAAACGTGAACGCTGTCACGCTGTTCTCCGCCAAGGCAGACGCCGACGAGGGCCAGCGCAGGGACTTTGAGGTCAACCTGCAAGACACCCGCGAGCAGCGCCTGCAGGAGGTGAAGCAGGACACCGCGGTGAAGGAAGGGGCCGTGAGCTTGGGCTTTGAGGCTCTCTACGAGCACAGCATCCCCCACGACCTGCGCGATGCGCTGGCACAGCAAGAGCTGCAGTGCGCTACCATCCTGGAGGCCAAGGACCACCTTTTGGAGGAACTGCGTGTCCAACTCGAGGAGAAGGAAGAGGAGTACGTGAAGCTGCTGAGGGCCAACGCGACGGACGTGGGCGACTTGGTCGACGCAATGAACGCCAAGACGGAGGAGTTCCTCGACACCTACACAGTGCAGCTGGACGAGGTGGAGAAGGAGTACGAGCGGGAGCGCGCCGAGTTCATTGAGAGATGCGACAAAGGGATTCAGGCCTTGGTCAAGACGCGGCGCACGAGGGAGACCGACTACCGCAGGCGTCGGGAAGCCAAGATCGCCGAGGCGCAGGAGAAGTTGGAGGAGAAACACGAGCAAAGCTATGAGGAGTACAACGAGGCGAAGCAATCGCACCAGGGCGAGATTAGCACCCTACAGCAGGAGTTGGAGAAGGGCAAGGCCGACTTCCTCCTCAACGGGGAGCGCTTGAGTTACAACTTGCAGGTGCTACGCGAGCGCGTGAAGGAGAACAAGAGCGCGCAGAACCAGTACAAGCGGAAGCTCGCAAAGCTGCAGGACACCCTTAGCACCCTGGTGGCCCGTCACCAGGAAAGCGAGAAGCGCTACCAGCGCGCGAACAAGGACCTCACCGCGCAGCTGCACCGCGTCGTGGGCCAGTACAAGGATGCACAGGAGAAGTTCCGGCTGTTCGAGAGGGCTGACAAGGAGAAGTACCGCCAGCTGTGGAACATGCACGACCAGCGCTGCCAGCATCTCGTTCACCGCAGCCTACAAGCCGACCGCGTCGTCTTCGAGGACGTCCTGCATGTGCCCTGGAGCCCACCCGACTTGAGTTTCTGGCCGGATGGCCAACTGCCGCAGGGCGAGGCCGACGACCTCGCGGAGGAGGAGCCCAACGAGGAGGAGGCCCCAGAGGACGAGATTGAGCTCGGCGAGCCGGCCATGATGCTGCTTCACATTCTGCGCGACCAGGCGCCATTTCTTGTCAACCAACGCGTGCGCGAGGCCATCAAGAGCATCGAGGGCACCACGGACGAACAGGCAGATGTGGAGGGCATCCTCACCACGCTCAGGATCCGAAAGAGCGACGAGGTCAAGGACCTGCTGGAGTACTTCACCGTGGAGAACGACGACGACACGACGGTGGCGCTGATCAACCCCCAGGAGGCCCTCCGCGCACTCAACGCGTTCCTGGAGGACCGCAACAACGCCGAAAAGGAGGCCACGACCGTGAAGAGCGCCAAGACCGGGACGCTGACTGGGCTGGCGGTTGCCGCCAAGAAACAGCAGCACAAGGAGAAGCAGGCGCGTCTGCGGGAGCAGCACCGGGCCACGCAGGAGAAGGAGTACTGGGCCAAGCTCGGCAAGTGCGTGCCACAGGAGCACCTGCAGGTGTGGGAGGCGCTCGAAAAAGGGCTCGAGCAGTACCTCGCGCAGCTTCAGCAACGCAAGGACCTCATCGCACAGACCGACTCCTTGCGAGCGCAGAACGAGGAGCTCAAGGGTCTGCTTGCCCAGTACATCCACAGCGATGTGAACTACCAACTCTACGCCCCACCCACGCTCGTGACGAGCATGCGGAGTCCGTGAGGCAGATTGCTTGCTTGTTGACGGGTGTTCATGTAAACTAGGTTCTCCTTTTCTTTCGTTCTGTGTTGTTCTTGTTCCTTTTTGTGCAGTGACAGGATGAAAAGGAAGAAAAGTATGGGAGACGAGAGGGCCCTTCTCTTTGCGGCTGTCTCCTCGTGTCCTTGGCACATCCCTCACCAGCATTCTGTACACACAACCTCCTCGAGTCTCCTCGCAGTATAGGAGTTCACTCTCTTCCTTCTCCCAGCGGCTACGGCCAGTGCCCAGAGAGGAAGATGGAACCTTGGATTCGCCCGTATCACACGCGAATGTCGAGCGGGGCTTACTCTTGCGTCTTGGCGTGATGGCCCCGCTGCATACACAGGTTGGTGTACCTTCTCTCTTCTCCCCCTCCCCCTTCCTTTCTCAGGTAGAACTGCGTGTGTAGCTCCCCCCACCCCCTCCCTGTTGTATCTAGACTCAGCTGAGGGAAAGACTTGCTGCCCCCCCAAAAAACCCATCTCTGTATTACTTTCTCCTCTAGGAAAAACCGTGTAGTACCCGTAGCAACCCCCCAAAGTCAGCAATGATCCCTGGAAGCAACCATGGCCTACAGGGCCTCTCCGTGATTGGCCAGGCCTATGGCCCAACCTCCATGAACATCCATGGCTCCGTCCCCACCGCCACCGTCGATACCAACTTTGAGCCCAACTTTCGTCAGTTCGATTTCTTCCTCGAGAACAAGGAAGCGCCGGACGCGTCCCTCGTGGAACGTGTGTTCAAGCCGGCCGAGGGCGAGTCGCACTGGGACCTCCGCACCGTTCTCAGCACGAACATCCGCTGCACCCCTGTGCTAGTCACCAGCCTCTTTGGTGCTGCGTTTGTGAACTTTCTCTACACCCGCATGATCAATAAGACGGGCACGTCTGTTCGCTGGTCCTTCTTCAAGTGCTACGCGTTCATGCTGGCGTGGAACAACTTCACCAAGTTCTACGCCCGCGAGCGCTACTTCCAGCGCGATTTCCAGCGCAACCAGCTTTACTCGTTTGACGAGCTCCGCGATCAGCGCGACCGCCAGCGCGTACGGGAGGCTCTCTACGAGAAGCAGTTTGTCACGAACCCCGTAGCGGAGTACCGCATTAAGGCCTGGCAGGTTGCCGACCGCTTCGCCTGAAGGGGCCTGTGGTAGTGGTGGTGGTAGTGGCGGGGCAAGGGACGAAAAGCGAGGGGATGTCCAGCGCAGGTTACCGTGCCCTTTGTGCTTCTCCCCTCCTGTCCGCGCCTGTGCCAGCGCACTGTTTTCTCTGTACAATCTTACACCCGTCTTTTTTCCCTTCTGAGGAGACGAAGGTATGCAAAGTCGTCCATTCCCTTCCTTCCCCTATGGCCTCACATCCGCTATGCGGATCGAATCGGAAAGTATTATAGTAGCATGAGTAGTTCCCCCCCCCCCCATTATAGCGGGTGCAGACGAGGCGACGTCGGGAGAGACACTGCCGTTGTGCCGCAGTCGTTCCTCCCGTATCTCCTCTTCTCTTTCTCTCTGAAGGATACCCAATTTCTGTTGTTGTTTCGTGCCTTGCTCCTCGTTGTTGTGTTTGACCAACTTCGCCTCTTTTTGCGAAGGACTCAACCATTCAAGAAGAAGTGTGTGTGTGTGCTTTCCTTTTCCCAAGAAGTGAGGGGGGGGGGGGGGAGGGCATGTCTGGCAGAGAGAGAGAGAGAGTTGAGGTGATGCGCGTGCTTATTATTGTGAGGCGCGCCTGTATAGGTGTGTGCGGCTCCCACTGGCCGTGCACCATTCGTGCAAGCGTACAACCGCTTGTCGATCCTGCGTCAGTCTACATATCTCTTCCGTTGCTCCCTCCCTCCTCCCTCTTTCTTTCTTTTTTCTGTGTGTCCTTGCTTGCTCGTCCAGCTTCGACTCCGCCACTTTGCTGAGAAGTCAAACAAGTGTACAATAGGGAGAAGACACTCTAAGCTGCTTGCAACACTTGCACAAGCATCATATTTCTCTCACTCCACCCCCTTGAAACGACAATGTCTGCGGCTGCTGCCACCCTTGGCAACAAGCGTGAGGTGCGCGACCGCGTGAAGCAGACTCTGCAGCCGCTCGTCGACGACGGCACCATCGAAAGCGAGGAACTGAAGGCCGTTGTGAAGTCGGCTGGCGACGCGGTGTCGACGCTTCCCGCCGCGTCCACTGATGTGGAGGTGACTGCCTTTACGGAGCTGCTTGCGCTGCTCAACGCCGCCAGCGCCGCCGAGGAAGTGCTGGAGAAGGTGCGGCAGCGGCTGACGGAGTGCCAGAAGAGCGTCGCGGCTACGAAGGACGAGACGGCGGCGCTGGTTAGCGGATCTGCAGCGGCGACTGTCAGTGCGGGTGCCGGCATCGCCGCCCACGCCGACGGCGCACCTGACGAGAAGAAGTCCTTCACGTTTGGTGCCCTGAAGGCTCGCCTGGCAAAAAAGAAGGAAGAGCTGCATGCCGTTGCCAGCAGCCGTACCGATGACACCGGCCTCTCCACAATGGCCAACACGCCAGCGCCGGGGACGGCGATCGCGTCTGTGACGGCGTCTGTGGCTCCGTCCGAGACTCGCAAGGGGCAATCCACCAACGCCAGCTTAGGCGCCAGCCCCGCCTTGCGGCCCACCACGGCCACCAGTGACGCACCCCCACCACCTGTGGTGGAGCTCGATGCAGGCGATGGGGCCAGTGAAGCTAGCCGCCCGCGGCAGCAGGGTCGGGGCACGTCCGATGGCGGCCCCGCCCCCGCCGTCCCGGCTGCCAAGCCAGAGGGCTTCGTGCTGACCGCCGCACCGCTCATGGAGGATGACCTCTACGCCGACTTCATCGGCCGCGGGCGGGGCCGTGGGCGAGGGGCGGAGGGCGGCCGCGGTGGCGGTGTGGGGCGAGGCGGCCCCGGTGCCGCCGGAGCCTATGGCACGCCGTACAGAGGCAGGGGTGGGCACTACGGACCACCGCCGCTATCAGAGCGCGGGCGAGGCGGGTATCCGTATCAAGGGCCAACTCGCGGCGGCTATCCTCAGCCACCCTACGCCCCGCACACTCGCGGCGGAAGCGGCTTTCGCCCATACTAGGCGTGTCTCTTGTGCCGCTCCGGGGCAGCTGTGTGTGTGTGTGCGTGTGTGTGTACATTACTTGTTTCACTTTGCTTCCTGATTTCCTCCGTGTGGCTTCAGCGACACTTGTCCTTGTGGCTCCTCTCCTCTGTGGGGGGGGAGTGTGGCAGCAAACGGACGCATCATTGGCTTTGACTACGAGGCGCGATTCCTTCCTTTCGCGAGACGCGGCGCGCTGGGTGTGTGTTGGGGGCGGCGAGCATCACCCCAGCGCCTCGTGAGAGTACACTCACATGCGCCGAACTCATGATCAGCAAACGAGGATGGGGGCAGGGGGCTCCCCTGCGGAGACCTTCACAGGTGTGGATGATGGATCCTCTGCTCTCGCCATGGTTTAGTGGAGCGGTGGCAGCGAAGGCACTCACCCCCCTATCGGGTTGCGTTCGTGTGGGTTGCCACACAGGCGCAAACCAGCAAAGAGTCAAGAAAGGGTGTACGCGGGGCGGTCGCTGGCCTTCTACGCTGGAATGTGTGCTCCCTAGGTTTATGCCGTTCCCCACGCTCGTTCTGCCCTTTTTTATTCTTTTTTTTTTTTTGCTTCTTTGCTAACTCTCCCTCAATAATACAACCCACTTTACCCCGTCTGCTCGAGAAACACCCCAAAGGAACTGCGGCTTTCAGCACGCACAGACCCCCTCCCCCTCTTTGTCAGTGCGCCAGCGAAGCATATGTGTTTCACATAGAGTACAGCAGACGAACATGCTAGCCGACGTCAACACGCACACATGCGCACACACGCCAGTGACGAGGTGTGTGATGAACGGGACCGCGCAGGGCCTGCCCTCTCTCCCCGTCCCTTTCACCGCCCTCTGCGACTCAGGGAGGAAGGCCGCAGTCTGAGACGACGCTGAGATGCGGTGTGCGGTGAACCCTGGGCTAGTACACACACGCACACACACACACACACGTGCGTGTGTGCGCTAGCCCTACGCACGTGCTGAGCCGTACAGGCTCGCCGGATGCGCCACGCTCTCACCGACAGATGCGAACAGCAGAGAGAGAAACAGACAGAGTAGTGCATTCGCTTCTTCCTCCCCTCTTTGCCTCCCCCCTCCCTCTTTTTTGATGGATCGCGTCGAACGCCTATTGTCCTGCATGTTGCTCTGCTGCACTCCCACACGGACATACATGCTCAAATACAGCTTCAATGCCACATCACAGTACAACAGAGAAACAGAAAAATATGGTGTTTTTGCGACGAGTAAAAGGAAGCAGCACAAGAGCGTGTTTATATTGCATTCGGTGATGCTGACGGCAACCTGACGGAGGTGTTGGCTCCGCGCTGTCTGCACTCCTTGGTTTCCCTTTGCACTGACACTACAGTTTGGCGTGGCGTGATTTTCATTGATACCCCCTCTGTCTCCCTCCCTACCTTTCCTCTCGCCTTCTCGCGCACATCGCGGACACCCCCTCCCTCTCTCTCTGCCCTAACCATCGCTCATTACTCTACTGTTACCTTCCAAAGCGCGTGCGGTGCATTCCATTAGTGAGAACAACAACGAGCAAGATGACGGCAACCTGTCGGTGGGGTGTCAGAAGTGTTTCTCCGTGTTTCCTGTTGCTTTGGGTTGAGAGACTGTGTCGGACTGTCGAGGGGTGCCGGGGGGCTGGAATCCAGCAGTCGGACAACTTCCACTTCCTGGAGCGGAACTGCCCACTCCCCCACACTTACCATCCCAGCCACATCATTACACACACACACGTTGCCCTCTCTCTCTCTTTTCTCCCTCCTCCTTTCGTAGCGGTGCTCTGTGACACGACCTAGCACAAGGATAGTAGGTTTGCTTCACCAACACACACACCGTGACACTCAACCTGGGCTTCTCCTTGATAGTACTACTTTCAGCTTCCCCTAACCCTCCTACTCCTCTGTCTGTGTGCCCGCGGTGGCGCTGTGACTGGCACATGGACTTCACCTTCCCTGAAAAGTTCGAGCAGGCGGCGCGGTACTTTGACTTCTACGTCGGCGGCGACCTGCTGCACACGGACAAGCTAGACAATGAAAGGAAGCTACTCTTCTACGCCCTGCGCATGCAGGCAGAGCAGGGGCCGTGCCGCACCCCCGCCCCCGCCTTCTGGCATGTGACGGAGCGCTACAAGCATGCCGCGTGGAGCAAACTCGGCAACATGAACAGGTTCGAGGCCATGGTCCTCTTCGTGAAGCATTTTGAGGAAGTCCTGACATCGGGGCAGCCCCACAGGGAGATCATTTGGTTAGAGAAGATAAAAGAACTTCCCGAAGCGGCGGGGAGCGGGGCCGGGGCTGGCCGCTCCCCAGACTTGGTGCCCGAGGAGGAGTGGGACGACGACCTGAAAGCGCACCGCGCCGCCACGCCTGAGAACATTGCGTTTCTCGCATCGCAGGTGATGCTGACGCGCCGGAGGCTGGCGGCAGCCGCCACCACCACAGCCGCGGAGCAGCAAGGAGCAGCTGGGGCTGCGCCGCGGGTGACCTCCCCCGCCACCGCGAGCGGAGGAGCCGGCAACTCCCGCCCCGCTGCCTCGTCGTCGCCCCGTGATAGTCCGGCCTCCCCTTACCGACCCATTTACGGGCCTGCGATTGTGCGTGCGAACGGCGCGGGAAACCACCACCCCCTCATGCCCCCAAGACGCCCTGAGCAGGAGCCCCACTCCAGCACCGCCATCCGAGTGCCCATCGCGCCGCCGCCAAAACCGTGCGCGAACGGTGAGGCGTCAGGGGAGAAGCCGCCCACGCGACTGTCGCCCCCCATCGCGGCTGCTGCTGACGCATCCAAGGCGGCAACGGACGCGCAGCAGAGCAGTAGTGGATGGGGTGCCTGGTTGGGTTGGTGACGCAACTCTCCCGACATCCCCTTTCCCTTTTGTTACTGTTCCCAACCCTCCTAAAGAGTGAAGAAGAAGGCTTGGTGAAGGGGATGTGAAAGGATGGACATGAAGAAGAAAGGACGGATACCTCGCGACGGGGGCGTTGGCTGTCCCCCTTTGCCAAAAGCGGTGCGACCTCCCCTGCTCCTCCACCTCCATCTCTTCTCAGAAGACAATCCCGTAGGAAGGAAACACCAAAGAAACACGCGAGCCTGCGCTCTTTCGCTCATACATACACTCATACACAGACATTCACCCAGCCTGTTCGCCATTGGAAAGGGGTGGCAATGTCGTGGACGTGCTCCGCGGCGACGAACGAGGGCCTTGTGGCGAACCTGCTCAAGAACGGTCTCGTCAAGACAGACGCAGTGGCCGCCGCCATGCGTAGGGTGGACCGGGGGTGGTTCGTGGCGGCTGCCCACGCGGCCTACCAGGACGCCCCGCAGCCGATCGGCCACAATGTCACTATTAGTGCCCCGCACATGCACGCAATCATGTTGGAGATTCTAGCGCCGCACATCCTGGAGCGCTCTTGCGCCGGACAACAGCGGGAGAGCGCGAGGGAAACACTGCGGGTGCTGGACGTGGGCAGCGGCAGCGGGTACCTGACCGCGGTGCTGGCTGCTCTCTGCGAGGCCGCGACGCCGCGCTGGCAGGTGGTTGGCATCGAACATGTGAAGGAGCTGCAGGAGCAGTCCCTGAAGGTGTTTGAGCAGCACATGCCTGCGTGGCTCCCGTCAAAGCAGGTCTGCATCGTGCAAGGCGACGGCCGAGACCCGACCGCCACGCTCGAGGCGACGGGGGTGAACTCCGCCGGGACGAGCGGCCGCAACAACTTGTTCGACCTCATTCACGTTGGCGCGGCCGCAGAGTCGATTCCGGCGCCGCTGTGCGCTCTGCTCAAGGCGGGCGGCTGCATGGTCATTCCTGTTGGCGCACAACACCAGACGCAGCAGCTTCTTGTGTGCCGCAAGGACGCCGAAGGCAACATGAGCGTGGACAAGGATTGCCTCGTTTCGTTTGTGCCACTCACGTCGCTCGAGCACCAGCGACGAAACAGATAGAGCGATCCCCATCCCCCTTCCGCATTGACAACCCAGACGATTATTATTGCTGAACTCAACACGAAAGAGAGAAAGAAGAGGAAGAGACGACGAATGGACAGACAAGTAGTCATCCGAAACAGCAATCCGACACACAGTCGCAAAGCCGCTGCTGTGTGGGAATGCATTGTAGGATTGGGAAGGAATGCAGTGACTGCCCCCCCCCCCCCCCCACTTCCTTCCCCACTTCCTTCCTTCGCTTCTTTTCTCTTTACAACGTGGAAAAATAAACTCCATCTCGCTTCTGGCGACCCGCAGCCGTGTACCGTCTCCCCTATATCTTCACTCTCTATTTCCTCCGGTCGAGCTCCTTCCGTACAGACTACCCCCCTTACCAATCCGCATAACACACACATGTCTGACAAGCGCTGCTGCCCCACCGACGCCGGTCCGGCGGCGTGCCACTACACCCCTGCTGGCGACGACTTCTACGTGGTTGGCCCCCTCGACGCCAAGGCCGGCATTCTTTTTGTTGGCGACATCTTTGGCATGCTGCCCAATTCGAAGCGTTTTGCCGACGACCTCGCCAAGGCCGGTTTCCTCGTTGTGATGCCTGACTTCTTCCATGACAAGGCGTGGGAGGAGTCCAAGTTCCCGCCTGCCTCCTACGAGGACCCCGAATGGGTCGCCTTCTACAACTACATCAACAACCTCGACCTGCACCGCCCACTCGCCCTTCGCGGGATCGCGCTGCTCAAGAAGCTGGGCGTGCAGAAGGTTGGCGTGGTGGGTATGTGCTGGGGCGGCCTCCTGGCCGTGGACCTCTCCGCGTCAAAGTCCGTCGACTCCGCAGCCACCCCGCACCCGTCGTTCGTCACCGCGGAAAAGGTGGCCAGCGTGCGCACCCCCCTCTGCCTCCTTCCGTCCATTGACGAGACTAACTACGACGCGGTCGAAAAGGCTTTCCAGGAACTGAAAGTGGAGCCCAAGGTCTACAAGCACTACCAAACCTTGCACCACGGCTTCCTGGGCTCTCGCTTCGACCCCGAGAAGTACTCGGAGGTGGAGCTGCGCGACACCGCAGAGGCCAAGGCCACCATCACTAACTTCTTTAAGCAGACCCTCAACTGATCATCGCTGATAACGCTCTCTTCACACACACTCTCTCCCCACCATGGCTCAAACTTGTCGTGCTGTCCAAATCGAAAGCAGTGGACACATGCACAAGATGTAACGTGACTGCAGATCTTCCTTGATTACAAGTAAACAGATACGCGTAGTGGGGAGAGAGCAGCAGGGGGGGGGGGGGTGTTTGTGTGGGCACGCCATGCATGAAGCGACCTCTGCTTCGCTCGATACCGGGGATGCTTTCAATGGAAAGCGAATCGCAAGAAGAGGGAAGCTGTCCGCGGCGCCCTCCCCTCTCCCCACCCCCCTGTGGGCACAGTCGAAACTATCAGTAATAACAACAACAGTAGCAACAGCGAGAAAGAGGGCAATGTGACAGCATCGTTTTGGCAGGATCCTCGACGGACAGGTTCGTCACCTGCGTGCGGAGGAAGGGTTATGGGAGAGATGAGGAGTAGGTGTGTCCTCTCCTCTCCCGTTATGCCTTGTTGCACCGTCCACCATTCCTACTTCTTCTCCAGCACTTTTCCCATCAGTCTATCCCTCAAAGCTTACACTTTGCCACTTCCCTACCCCCCTTACCAATCCGCATAACACACACATGTCTGACAAGCGCTGCTGCCCCACCGACGCCGGTCCGGCGGCGTGCCACTACACCCCTGCTGGCGACGACTTCTACGTGGTTGGCCCCCTCGACGCCAAGGCCGGCATTCTTTTGGTCGGTGACATCTTCGGCATGCACGGCAACACGAAGCGCACCGTCGACGACCTCGCCAAGGCGGGTTACCTCGTTGTGATGCCTGACTTCTTCCATGACAAGGCGTGGGAGGAGTCCAAGTACCCGCCTGCGTCCTATGAGGATCCCGAATGGGTCGCCTTCTACAAGCTCATCTCTGACCAAGAGTTGCACCACCCACTCGCCCTTCGCGCCGTCGCATTGATGCGCAAGTTGGGCGTGCAGAAGATCGCGGCGCTTGGGCTGTGCTGGGGTGCCGTCCTGTCCATGCGGCTGTCCGCCGAGCTGCAGGTCGACGCCGTGTCCACCGCTCACCCGTCCAACCTCACCGCCGAGGCCGTCAAGGGCGTGAAGACGCCCATCTGCATCCTCGCCGCCGTGGATGACAAGAACATGGAGGAAGTGGAGCCCGCCGTGGCTGCGCTGGACGCTGAGCCAAAGTTCTTCAAGCGCTACTCCCACGTCCACCACGGCTTCCTCGGCGCTCGTTTCGACTTTGAGAACGCGCCAGCGGAGCAGGTCGCCGAGCGCAAGGATGCCTTCGCGCACCTTCTCGCCTTCTACGAGAAGACTCTCCATTAAGACCAACGATCGTAGCAGTCTCCTCCCCCCATCACGTGTGCCGAGACGGCGGCGGTGGTTCCGTCACCACGCACCTCGGCGGGGAGGAGAGAGGCACATGCGGAGAGGTAAACGTGGTCCCTCGTAATGGCATGGATTTCTCTATTTCTTGCGGATATCCCCAGTGACTACCGTCACCGCGCCAATCACCAAATCGCCGCACTAACCGGCATGCCTACTAATGAGTCGTACTGTGTACCACATGCTCTTCGTTTTCTTTGTTTCTCTCTTCTCCTTTCGCTTCTCGAAGTGCCTCACAAGGCTCTCTTCGTTTCGAGCCTCTTTGTTCGTTTCGTTGTACACATTCCCCCTTTCTGTCTCTCACTCCCGATATGAAAGCTAAGACCTCAATGAAGACCCTAAGCACCTCGCCACTATTTTGTATCCCAGGATCAGAAAGCATGCTTGGGCAAGATACCAGATGTGGGGAGTGAAAACAGTAGGACGCAGCGTGAGGAATGGAGAGAGCCGAACACCGGGCCAGGACGGATGATGATGCGATGAACGGCTAACGGGGCACGGGTCGAGACACCCTGTCCCGTCCAACGCCAACCCTCTCACCTCCCATCACTCCCCTTCTCTCTTCCTCACTCCCGAGCACTTCTGCACACAGCTCTCTTTTATGCTTGCTTGAGTGTGCGTTTCCTCCGTTTCTTCCCTCCCCGCACTCTCCCCTTTCTTGATGGACGCCGACGACTTTGAGTTCCCTCCGGATCAGATCGAAGAGGATCTCCCCGTGCAGTCGCTGGCGAACGAGGTACCGCTTAGCGCATTGGTGAGCACACCCGTTGACCAGCTCCCGCCGACGAACGCGCCAACCGGGGCGACACGATCGCTGCGGCAAACCATCCGAGGGGCCAGTGCGCGCCATCAGCAGAAGGGCAGGCACGCGCACAACCAATCAGACCGCGCCGGCACCGTGGCCGCGGCTGACGGTAACGGCTCGCAGACGCTCGCCTCGATGTCCGGCGACGGAAGTGGCCGTGGCGCGTTGGAGGACGACGACGACGAGTTCGCCCTTGAGCCAGTGCTGGCCCAGAACAGTAGCAGCAGCCACGCCCCCGGTGCACTGGACGACCGCCCGCCTGACGAAGCACCGCAGGAAGGGGCAGGGACGGGGGCAGCGCTGCCTCCAATTGCATCGTCGTCGTCGTCGGGGCGGCTGGGTGGCGTGCGGCGGAGTCACGCAGGATGGACGGACGCAGAGGTCCAGCAGTTCTACACGGCGCTGTCGCAGTACGGAACCGACTTTGCGGCCATCTCCATCCTCTTCCCAGAGCACACACGCGAAGAAGTGAAGCGTCTCTACCACCGCGAGCTTCGCCGTCACCAGAACCAGGTGCGGCAGGCCCTCGCGAACAAACAAGCGATCGACCTCGACGCCTTCAGCACCCTGCTGCACGAAAAGGAGAAGAAGGAGAGGAAGCCCACCAAGGAGCTCAACATGGACGAGGAGGAGATGCTCTCGCGCATCGCCCTTGGCGCCGCGTCGCCGCCCCCCGCCGCCGGGGAGAACACCGCCAGCGACGCCGACGGCAGCGACGAGACAGCGGGAAAGAAAAGGAAGGGGAAGGCAGGGAAGCGGCCCCGCTCCGCATCCGCCAAGGATAGACGCCAGCCGCGCGAGGGGGACGGTACTGGCGGCGAGGCGAGAGGGGCGAAGCGATCGGTGGACGAGGTTCGGGCTGAGAAGACCTTTTACGAGATGATGATGATGGACGCGGAGGCGGGGAGCAGCCGCCATCCCTCGAAGCGGAACAAGGCAGAGAAGGAGCCCACATTTGCCGAATCGGCGCTGGCGGGTGAGTTTGATTTCGATGACATGGAAGGAGCATAGACGCGGCCAGCGCGGCGGGGGGGGGGGAGGGGGGGAGGGGACGTTTGCCTCGTCCTTCTTGCACGCCTCCGCCTCGCCCACCCCCTCGCGCTCGGAGTGTCCCGCTCTCTTGGCCGAGAGAGAGAAGCGAGAAGTGCCATCACACACGTCTTCCTCGTTAGATAGACAAAACACCCAAAGCAACTGTAAGGTGCAACAACGTGGAGCAAGCTCAGGAGCGCAAGATGCGTAGCCGCGCGTGCTCTCTCATCTGCGATGTGTCGGCAGTGGAGCTCGTCTCTCCCTCTCTCTTCGTCCTCTCCCACTATATGCCCGTTTCCATCCCTCCCTCTCCTTTCTTTTCCACTGCCGTTTCCTCTGCTGCGTCCCGCGTGCGTCCTATTCCTCTCATTGTTGTTGTTTGTTTGCTTGTTTACTCATGCGACAACAAAGGTGAAGGAACCGCACCATCCATGGCATTTCAGCTGTGCGCCAGCTGTCGACACAGTTTCCCTGCCTCTGGGCTTGCAAAGGCCGCATTCCCCGAGGAGGTGGGGGAACGGTTCAAGAGCGTCCACACGCTTCTTGACGATGTCACGGCGGTGTCAGCATCGCTGACGTCTGGCAACAAGAACAGCAACATCAGCGCACAGAATCGAATGACACACTTCCGCCAAGAGATGGAGGTGGCGCTGCAGGATCTGTGCGCCTGTGTCCATGAGGAAGTGGCGGCGCTGCGTCGGCAAATCGCCTTTGCCGAGGAGCAGCGCGCGAGCCGCGAGAGGGACTTGGAGACGGCCAACGCGAAGGTTGCTGCCCTCGCCTCCCGCCAAGAGGGTGTGAGCGTCGCTGGGGGCGGCGCTCGAGGCGGCAAGCTTAGTGGGCTGGCCACGGCACCAGGTCCGAGGCAGCTGCCCCCACCCACCTTCAACGGGGCTGTCGCAGACTATCAGCAGAAGAAGATGACCACCGCGTTCGAACTCGTCTCTGCCAGCGTCTACAGCGTGTTGGAGAGCCTGGCCATCGAGACGCGCGCGGACACAGCGCTGCTCTGGATCCGGCCGCACGGGGGTGTCGCGCTGGAGCTTGTCGCCCCCTTTGTTGTGGGCAGGGACCTAGCTGACCTGCGAACGTCGGCACCCTACCGCGTCGCCGAGACGTCCCTGCCGGCCGCCGTCGCCGCGACGGGAACGGCGGTGAACGTGAGGCCCGTTGTCGGCGTGCGAGACCCCAGGCCGACCCAGGAAATCAACATGCTCCACCTCATCGGCACTTGCAACGTTGCACAGCTTCTTGTTCCCGTGTTTGAGCGCTACGCCACCACCACCACTACTGCGACGGCAGCGCACTCCAGCGGCAGCGGCGGCGGTGGTGTGATGGCAGTGGTCCACCTCATCGGCTCACCGCGCTGCCCCTTTCCCTTCAACCGGCGCAACGAGGACGCATCCATGCACGCGGCCGTGTTCCTCTCCTCGATGATGTCGACGCACTACCCGGTTATGGCGGGGGAGTGGGCCAACCGCTTCTACCAGCCCAGCACGCTGCACAGCACCGGCACTTTCCAAGGCCGCCTCGACCTCCGCGCGGATGAGAAAGGCATCGACGACTTCACGCCAAGCCCGTTGTTGGTGTACCGCTGCGACAAGGACCTCAGTGGGCCAACAGACCCACGGGAGGCCTACCTCGCGCTGCGCTCTGCGATGGCACGCAGTGCCACACCATCGCAGCCGGTCCTCGCCCGTGTGCGCGACCTGCATCGCCACGCGACAACGATGGAGGCGAACTGGATGTCCGCGGTCGACGCCAACACGCGGCTCGAGCACCGCATAGGCGTCCTTGATGACGAGGCCCTCAGGGACGAAGTCCGGCAACTGCGCGAAGCGAGAGACGCAAGAGAAGCGGCGGCCGCCGCCTTTGGGTCCCTCGATGGCAAAGATGGATCTGCTGCCGCGTCGGCCCGTGCAGCCTCCGCGGCGCCAAAAGCCCTTGCCCCGGCGACCAGCAGGGCAACGGCCCGTACAGGATCCCTCACGAGTGTGGACGGCAACGTGCCTCTGGCGCCGGCTGTGTCCCTGACGCAAATGGACAAGGCAGCAAAGTCTGAGCCCGTTCTGAAGCCAGAGGAGGTGGATCATCTGGAGGCAGTTGCCCTGAAGAGATTGGAGAACCTCGGCGTCGACACGGCTGCCTTTAGATCCGCAAAGGACACTTGACATGTACAGAGACAAGGAGAGAGGAGAGGAGCCCCACCCCCCTTCTCTCCATTGCCGTTTCTTCGCTTCCCGCTTCTTTTGGAACAACAATGGTGCCACCGCACACACGTGCGCGTATTTCGCCTCGTAGGCTGTCTTCCCTTTTATTGATTGGTCTCCCCACCCCCACCTCCACCTGGGTTCACATGTATCATCCTGCGCTTAACTTGCGCGCCAAATGACGCAAGCACCGTCACGCCACGCCAACCGCAATGCAGAAAGTACGTACACGCAACCAACCGAGCAAAGGATACGGGGGAGAAGTCTCTCCCTCTCCACCTCACTGTGACTACCGTATCGGTCTTGGCGACCCTATTCCTCTTCCCCTTTCCCTTCCCGCTTGCACACCCGCGATCCTGGAAGGAGACTCGTTCTGCCCAACTACCACCAGCACAAGATCGCTGCTAGCCATATGCACGCCAGCAACGCCACCTTTGAAATGCCGACGGCGGCCGATGTGGTCCGGCGACTGATCATCGCGGTCCTGTGCGGGTTTCTCATTGTCTACTCGGGCGTGGTGCCGACGATGTTCACCTCGCCGAGGACGCACAAGGCCTTTCTGTATCCTGCCTTCTTCTTCTACGCCATCTTTGGGGCTGCGTGGATCTACACCGCGGCCTACTTGCAGAAGAAGGACGTCCGCTGGTTCGAATCGCACGAGACGTTCCTGTACTCGGCAACCGCCAGCATTTCTCTGGCGAGTGTGCTGTGGGTGGTGGGCATGTGGCCCGTGTACAGCTTCTGGACGATACCACTGTACATGGTCATCCTAACGTTCGTGTCCCACTTGGTTGGCCTCGTCCCTCGCGTCCATGCCAAGACGAACTAGCAAAGCGCATGTTCGCTCGCCAATGGGTGTTTTGCGCACGCCTTTGGCTGTGGTTCACTGGTCTGTCTGGACGCAACGCTTGTGCACCCATTTACGCACCAAGAAGAAGAGAATGCACCGTTCCTTCACATGCCAGCCGCGCAGGAGGAGGCAGTCCCTTGCTACTTCACAGACACAAGCAACACACCATGCTCCCCTCCCCTTCTCCGCTGCTCGCCACAACCATTGCCTCCGCTCTTCTCCCTCTGACACTCATCGGCGCACAGTCTTCCCCACAAGTACTTGAAAGCAGTCTGATTACACATACATACTCCCCTCCTCCACCTTCTTCATCTTTTTCTCTTCAGCACACCTTCCATTGTCCCCCACGGCTTTGGCGTTGGCGTGTGTGTGCCAGAGTCCCAATGAAGACCCTCCAGAGTAGCTCACACGGCCGCGGGCGTGGACGTGGCAGAAGCGGCGGTAGAGGAGGACGCGGTGGCCGCGAGGACACGCGCTTCGCCTCCCGCTTCACCGATCCCCGCTTCCAGCTCTCCAGCCGTGTGAACCAGAAGCAGCAGTACCGTCGTCCGTCGCCGCGGGAACAGATTGCCCACGCCGCAAAGAGCGACCCACGCTTCGCCAAGCACCTCAAGGATCAACTGTACGACGCCGAGGACGATGAGCACACGGACAGGCGGTACGGGGCGGAGATCGACGAGGAGGAGTCCGACGAAGAGGTTGCCGCGTCGACGCAGGAGCGGCCGAGCGACGAGGAGAATAGTGATGCCGCCCCGAGCGAAGGAGTGGGTGCGATGGAGACGGAGAGCGACGACGAGGAGGTGGCGGCGTGGGTCCCTGACGAGGTGGAGTTCATCGAACCCAAGCACCGCTTGGCCATCGTGAGCTGCGACTGGGACCACGTTCGCGCGGTTGACCTTTACGCGATCCTCTTCAATGCCCTTCCGCTGGGCGGTCAGCTCAAGGAGGTGTGTGTGTACATGAGCGACTTTGGCAGGCGCATGATTGAGCGTGAGCGCATGTTGGGCCCCGACCTGTGGGTGAAACCTGGCGGCGAGGACGAAGGCCCCGCCACAGAGCTAAACGGAAGCGCCGCTCCCGTCGCCGCGGAGGAGGTTATCGAGGGCAGCAACGCCGACGACGTGGTGCTCGACAGCGAGGAGGACGAGGAGTCGCAGGACGACGGCTGGCAAGACGATAACCCTGCCATGCTCCGCGAGGAGGGCGAAGACGGCGAGTACTTCTCCAGCGGCAAGTACCGCAAGTACGAGATGGACCGCATGAAGTACTACTACGCCGTTGCCACCTTCGACTCCCCCGACACCGCGGCCGCCGTGTACAACGAGCTGGACGGCATGGATATCGAGGCGAGTGGCGTCACGCTCGACCTGCGCTACATCGACGACGACGAGACCTTTGAGGCTCCGGTCAGCCGCGCCGACAGCATCCCGCCCCGCTTCAAACCCTTGTCCTCCTTCCGCTCTGCCGCCCTCACCAACGCGCGATTCCGCATTTCCTGGGACCAGGACGACGTGTTCCGCCACCAGTCGGTGCAGGACGCCTTCACCGGCGCCACGGAGGAGGACGACCTCGCCGCGTACCTGGCGCCGCCGGACTCGGACGAGGACGACGATGTACGGGACAGCAAGACGGGTCGCACCAAGGCTGAGGAGAGGAGACGCATTCGCCGCAAGTACGCAGCGCTGCTGGAGGAGATTGGCGGGCTGCCAGCGGACAGCGGGAACGACGACAATGCCGACGGTGGCGCTCAGGAGGAGGAGGAGGAAGAGGGGCAAGGCGACGGGGACGGGGACAGCGATGATGACGACGACTCGTTGAATCGGTTCAGCGACGTGGACATGGACAGCACCAGCGGGGAAGATGACGAGAACAGCGAGGTGATGGGTGAGGTGGAGGGCACTCTAGATCTGGACGCGAGCACGAAAGCGGTTCACTTGCAGCGCGACGCACGGCTCAAGCAGAAGCTGAAGGACGGCAACCTCGCCGCACAGGCGGAGGTGAAGTACAAGCAGCGACGCAAGGAGATGAAGAAGGCGAAGAAGGACATGCTGGTGCAGGAACGGGAGGCGGAGAACGAGGCCCTGGCCGCCAACCGGGACGAGGAGAAGCGCAAGCTGCAAAGCCTTCTTGGCACCGACGACGAGGGGGCGGTGCATCTGTCGGGCAAGAAGCGGCGCAGGATACACGCGAAGGAGGTGAAGCAGCGGCTCGCCGAGGAACGCGTGAGTCGGAAGCAGATGCGCATGGCCAACAGGCTCGGCGTCACCCGCGAGGCGAAGCGCACTCTCGACACCAAGGAGGCAAAGGACGCCCTCGACACCATCGACCCCCGCTTCAAGTCTAAGCTCCTCAGCGACCCCCGCTTCCACCTCGAGGTGGCCACCAAGGACAAGCGCATCTCCGGCGACGTCCAGCAGCTGGCCACAACAGTCGCCAAGGCACGGCGCGGCAAGCGCTCTCTTGAGGAACGGAACGGTGCGCCGTCTCGGCCGTCCACCGAGGAAGCCAACAAGGATGTTGACAGCGCTGTGGACTACTTCCTCGCCAACAACAGCGGAGGCGCTGCTGTTAGTTCCAGGCCACTAGCTAAGAAACCTCGCCACGCCTAGTCCGCGACACCCCACGCCGCCCCCGGGCGGGGATGGTGGCGGTGTGGGGCCGGTTGTCTTCGCCCAAGTGAGTAGCGACTCACCGTGCCTTCTTCACGATTAATGCGGTGAATCCGCAAGACACTCCTTTCCTTCTTCCCTACTCTCACGGATAATCCTCATAACAGCGAAAACGAAGAAGAAGAAGAAACGAACATGTATATGTATGAGTTGACATGAGGATAGCGGGAAGGGTAGATGGGGAGTCACGTTCGACTTGTCGTGCACGCCTCCTCTCAGCGCTCAACGGGGAGTGGAGGGCACACCCATTGTGGTGTGCCAAGGAGAGAAACGACAGGCGACATGCCTTTCCTCACCACTTCTCCTGCACCGCTCGCGCTTCCGTCACGGTAAGTGTTTTATCGCTTCTCTCCTCTTCTTCCTCCTTCCTCCTTCCTCCTCCTCCATAGCTCACCGCGCATTGCCATCTGACGAGAACCCGCCTCTAGCACACCCAAGTCTCTCGAAGGAAAGGGCATTTCACCTTTGCTGACCTCCTTCTTCTCTTCTTCTTTCTCCTTTCTGCGCATGTCGTCGAACGCTGTCCAGGCGGATGGGGAGGTGACGAAACTGATGCAGGGACCCGACAAGGAGGGGCTGGTCAGAACGCTCTCCACTAGTATGTGCAACATCACGGAAAACGAGAAGACCAAGGCGACACTGGCCTTCATTGGCCAGGAAATGGAGAGACTCGCAACGACAAAGGGGCACGAGTACGTCGCCACGCTGGCCGATGCCATCTTCTCCCTCAACGGCCTCCGAGACGTCGCGTTCGGACGCGAGTACTACACACTTCTCATTTCCTTGGCAAAGAGCTGGACGTCTCTCAAGGCGTACGACAAGGCGGCCGAAGCAGACCTCAAGATCCTCACCGTGCCCCCCAACATGGAGAAGAATGTGCTTCCACTGGAGAAGCTTGAGTGCATTATGCGGCTGCTAGACAGCGCGGAGCACGTAGATGATGTCGCTACTACGGAGACGGTCCTCTTCCGCGCCATGCCGCAGTACCGGCGCGTCTGCCGACAGCTGATGGCGGCGCAGCAGATGGAGAGTGCCCGCCCGGTGCTTCTTGCCTTCCTCGAGGCGCTAGGGCTGTCCCAGCAGCGTCGCTGCTCCTTCGTTGACGCGTCGCGTGCCTTTGCGGAGCGGTACGAGAAGGGCAGCAGTGCCTTTGACTTCGAGCGCGCCGTGGTCTGCGCGCTTTTGGCCGAGACGAGCCCGCTGCGCACGCGCCAGTTGGAGGCGTTCTACCTCGCGCCAGAGAGCCGCAGTCTTGGCGAGCTGGGCGACGTCCTTGACAAGGCTTTCCACGTTCAGCTGCTCCGCGCCAAGGATGTCGCGACGCTCTCGCAGAGCACAGCGGTGTCGGGAAGCGGTATCCCGGCAAGCGCGCTGCGCACAGCCGTCAACCAGCACAACATTATGGCCATCTCCAAGGTGTTTGACAACATCAGCTTCGCCGCCCTTGCGGACCAGCTTGATGGGATGAGGAGCGACGATGTGGGGGCGGCGGTGGCGAAGATGGTGTCTGAGGAGCGCCTGCGCGCCAAGGTAGACCAGGCCTCCCAGTGGATCGTTTTCCGTGTACTGGACAGCGCTGCGGCGATGACGGAGTGGGACAACAAGCTGGGCTCCGTCTGCAACGCCGTCTCGCATGCCACGGAGCTCATCACGATGGAGTACCCTGAGCTCCGCAAGTATCTCCAAGAAGAGGACTGAGCATGGTGTGTGTGTGTGTGTGTGTGTGTGTGTGTGGCTACAGTTGATGTGTCGCGCGCCATCTTGTCGTTGTGTTTCGGTTCGCCGTGCCTCTCCGCCTCCCTCTCACTTTTTGCACAAGATTGCAGAGATCGATGCTACGATGATCTTTATAGCTGCTTCACCCCCTTCTTCGAGCAGGTCCCACCAAGGAAGCAATGAAAGTGCAAGGAGAAGTGAGGAGTGCGAACAGTGACGGCATGCCGAAAGCCTCACAGGAAGGCTTGCATTCTCCGCCAATGCTACGAGTGGGTTGACTGCCATCACCTCCTCCTTTCCCCTTTCTCTCTCTCTCTCCTTCCTCTCCCTCGCATCCACAACAGCGACACTGTGTAGCACATTATTGTTTCATCGTTTAGACTTTGAGAGCTATCTTCCCCATTCCTGGCCAATTTCGTCTTCCCCCTCTCCTTCTTCTGTTCTTCCGTTCTTCCGTTCGTCCCCCACGCATACACACCGTTCCTCCTTCTTACCTTCCCGCCTCCTTTAGAAACTCCCTCCCACTCCTCACTTCAACTGCCACTACGACCAGCACCACACACACACACACTGTACTGGTTCCTCCCTCTCCCCTTTCGTGTCATCTATACATCTGCTTCAGACTCTCTCTCCTCTCCTCTCCCCCCCCCCCCTCCTCCATCGCGCCTCACTTTCTCCTTTTTACTCCATTGCTCTTCTTTCGACTGCTCCCGTCTTCTTTCCCCCGCCAGCGACTGTGTCTGTCTCTTTCCTTCTCTCTCTGTGCACTTCTCACCTTACTCTCTTGCCCTATCTGTGCCACGGCGCGCTCTGTTGCCTAGTGTCTAAACCTCCAAAGGAGGAACGATGGAACAGCAGAAGGGCTGGGCTATCCCGCTGCTACTGGCGGTAGGGGCTAGCTGCTACACCGCTGTGCAGTCGCTCTCGGCACGATACAGGAACGACGTCGACGACGCCGCGGCTCAGATGAATGCTGGACCCCGCGCGGCAACTGGCAAACGGCGCGCTGTGATGGACAACCCCTACAACCGGAACACCCAGCGTGATGCACACCCGCCGTCCCAGAACATCGCCGACAACAACGACACCAGCAACGCGAGTAACAATAGCAACAACAGCAAGAACTTGGCGTCACCTCGCGCGCTGAACGGCTGTTCACGCGGCACCAATGGAAGCAACGGGAACCGGGGCGGTGTCAGCTCCCCAAGCCCACGCTACGGTAGTGCCGATGAGCAGAGAAAGCGGCTCTCCACCGCTCACGCGGGCGGTGCCAGCGTCAAGCCCATGTCCTCTGCGCTTGTCGGGTACTTCAACCCCACCGATGCCAACCCCGAAGCGTTCTACTCCTCCACGTCCATCGACGCACGCTCCATGACCCCGCTGGGCATTCGCGGGTCGTATCAGGTGCGCCTCGGCCCGTTGCGCGTGGTGGTACGCCCCGGCTACAGCTTGGAGTCGGACGACTACCGTTTCCCCCTGCAGTGCTACCGCTACCGCCACACGGACGGCTCCCTGCTCACGCTCATGGCCGAGGAGTGCACCGCTGTGGGGTGGCCCATGTCCACGAGCGAGTACACGGCCCGCAGCATCGACGCCACCCGCGACGCCGCCGAGCGCACAAAGGCCTACTTCAAGGTCAACCTCAACGTGCCGTCAGGCAACGTCGTGACGACCGTGATGGAGACGTATGTGAACCTGCACATTGGCCCCGTCCCCATCGTCGTTGCCTCCTTCTTTCTGGTGAGCGGGTCGATGGCGCTGACCATCCAGCTGCAGGCGCACGTCGCTCAGTACCGCGACCGCATGAGCGATCTCTTCGCCACGGTGCAGAACGCCCGTCTTGACGACCTCGCCGCCCGTCAGTTCACCATGGTATCACGCGGCGGGCAGTGCACGTACGCCCTGAGGGGCCCCACCTTCAGCGTTCGTCTTTCCTTGCCAACGTCCCTGTCCATCAGCGCTCTAGAGTGCACCGAGGAGAACCTGAAGCGAAACACGGATGCAGAAGGCAACATTGCGGTGGCGCGAGTGCTGCACCGCCCGTCGCCGCGCTGGGAGGCCCGCGTCGTGATTCGACCACAGTCCAAGTGGCGACTCGTGCAGTGGCTGCGGCAGGCCCACACGGCGCGCGCCAGGCTGCACAGCGACCCGCTCACGACGGACCTGTACGAGTTCACCCTGGTGCCCGAAATGGCCTCGCTCGTACTGGACCAGGACACCGTCACGGACCTCGCCGCCGTGACCGCCATGATCGAGGCGCTGCAGGCGTCGGGGGCACTCTTCATGGAGGTGCCCCCGACAGCGCCAGGCGTCCCGTCCCAAAGAGCGATTGGCTGGCTACCGCCCTCCCGCAGGGAGTCGGGCCAAATCACACCCAGCACGGGCACCCGCGATGCCGCGGCCGGGGATTGGCAGACACCGTCCATGTACTTCCCTCGATACGAGTCCGTGTACTGGTCCCTGCCGCTGCCCTCCCCTCAGCTCTTTGAGGCGCGGGTGTGCGAACACGCTGGCGACAACGCCGTCACGCTGTTTGTCCGCCCGGCGCACGGGTCGCCGTCCGACATGTTCGAACTAGAACCGATGCTCCTGCACTGCGGGTGTGGGGACAAAGCGGGCCGCGGTGGTTGCGATACCTGCGTCGATCACTTCACCCGGCGCAGCGCAGCGCTCTTCGTCGCCCCCGCCGACCTCACCACTTTCCCCAACAACGGCGGCGAGACGTGTGTCATTGTGGAGGGTCTCTCCTATGTGCGGCCCCAGTGCATGCTGCGGCTCGCCGCCATCCACGTCTGCAGCGGCGAAGACTGCCGTGTGAGCCCCCGGCTGCACGCCGCGAATAGCGGTAGTAGCGTGCACTACTGGGTTGTGTATCGCTGGCTGTTCTCAGAGTCCAAGGAGATGACACGGGAGTTGCGGCAGTACGAGCACCGGCTGCTCCAAAGCGGGCGGCCCCGCTAACAACACACTACAGAGACACACACATGCACACACCTGTACATTATGGGATTGCCGTTGATTTGATCTTCTTCTTGTTGTACGCTACTTGTTGCCTAATCCACTGTAACGTGTGTATGTGTGTGTGGGGGGGGGGGGGAGGGGGATTGCGATGTGTGTCCCCCTCCCTCCTCCCAAGTCGCCTGGACCCTCCCGTTGGTGTTGCTCCTTCCCCTTTTCACCTTTCGTCCCTGCATGTCCGTTTCGTTTGGTGTTCTTCTCCTTTCCTTTCCGCCTCCCTTGCTGTCTCACAGGGCCCTCCCTAGAGCCATTTTTCCACATCTCCCTCCCCCCCCCCGCCATATCAAAACAGAAGTAACCTGAGAAGAATGACAGCGAGGGGAGAGAGGAGAGAGCAAACACACTCCATTGGGGAAAGTGAAACAGAGGGAGAGGGTGGTGGGTAGTGGTCATCGGTCCACCAGTACCGATATCGGTGCTGCGCGGTGGGGACTTTGGGCCGGAAGCACTCCGTGTGTGAATCTTCACTTCTTCCACCGCTACCCCCTTCCACCCGCACACACCAAAGCAGGAAAGCCATTACCCACTCAGCCTTGTGCTTTTTTAACCACATTGGGTCTCTCTTCTCACTTCTCTCCTATCCCTTCTTCGGCTCTCGGCCCCCCCCCCCCCCCCCACCGCCTTTGTGTGTTCCTCTTCTCCTATTTCGTGGGGAGGGAGCAAAAATGATGCACATTGATGTGTACCGGACTCAGCTGGTGGCCATAAAAGCTAGCAGCGTTGGGGAGCAGAAACTCAACGATGGCGGCCGCGTGCTCCTCCCACCGATGGTGCTCCAGCAAATCTCCAACCTCAGCATGGTCTACCCCCTGCAGTTTCGCATCCAAGCCCATAAGCAGAGCCCGGTGTGGGCCGGCGTGCTGGAGTTTAGCGCAGAGATGGGCACCGTTGTGATGCCTGACTGGATGTTCGAGCAGCTCCACTTGCACGCCAACGTGCTTGTGCGGTTAGAGACTTGCAACTTGGGCTCCGGCAACTTGCTAAAGCTCCGCCCGCACGAGACGGCCTTTGTCATGCTGAAGGACCCGCGTCTCGTGCTCGAGCAGCGTCTCGTGAACTACCCCGTTCTCACGAAGGGCACCACGATAGTCGTCAACTACGCGAAACGTAGCTTCAAGCTTGACGTGGTGGACATCACAAACGTGCAGGGTCGCTCTCTGGACGCGGTGCTAACGGCCCGCGCGGACACCGAGGCAACAGAGCTAAAGGTGGAGTTCGAGCGGCCGCTGGACGCACCACCATCACCCGTGAACGACGACCTGCCGGCGTCGTCGCCGACCGGGGCGAATGTCATTGGCGGCAGCGCCGGCGGTGGTGTTCAGTTCACGCCGGTCGCCTTCAAGCCGCCAACGCTTGTTGGTGGCGCCACCGGCGCTGGGGACTCCTCGGCCACGGCAGAGCCACAGGCGCCAAGCGCGCCAGCGGAGCCCGCGTTCGTGCCCTTTGCCGGGGCAGGCCGCAAGCTCAACGGAGAGCCCGCGCCGCCGCCGGCCCCGGCGAAACCGCCCACAGAGGAGCAGCAGAAGGAGATGCGGGAGAAGCGTCTGCAGGCGTTTGCCGGCAAGGGGCATTCGTTGAGGTAGCACCCAGCCCAGACCATCCGTTTCTCAAGCACTGCAGCCACACCAAACAGAACCCACTCACCGCCTTCCCACATCCGCACCGCCGTTCCTGTGTCCTCTTCTCTGACTCTGCCACCATCACGTGCTCAAGTGGAACGAGCCATAGCGGAGGCTGCCGGAGTCTGGGGATGAACTTCGCGTGCGTCCACGACATGTGCCCCGTTTCCAATCTCCCCACTTTGCTTCTCTTTCCTCCTGGGCCTATTTGGGTATGTCTCTCTCACCAAACGCAACTTGACAGGGGAAAGATGGAATGGCATATCCCGCCTCACAACTCCTCCTCCTCGCGTTCCCCGTCTTCAGTGGATGTGGCGAGTGCTTCTCGCCTGACGCCATCGTTGGCTAACAGGAACGCCCCCCCCCCCCTCCCCACCCTCTCCCTCTCTGTCTCTGTCTGTTCCTCGCAACTAGTCAAACTGGTTCTCTTAGCAGTCTAATCCAGCATTCTCTCTCTCTATTTCTCTCTCTATATATCTCTCCTTTTCTCTGTAGCACACAAAAAAGGACCTCTGGGTTCCTCTTTGCCCTCACAAACTATTCCTCTGTGCCCCCCCCCCCCCTTTAACGAACACTCTATTCCGTCTTCCTACTTCAGCACGCCAACGAAGAAGAGAAGGGAACTAACGCCACCCAAAGACTCTTCCTCATGAAGTGTGGCAGGATCATCACTTTCGCGCTGCTCGTGTGCGGCAGCGCGCTCGCGCTCGCGCTGGCAGCGGAGGCGCAGAGCATCAGCGGATACACCGTGGTGTTCTCGCAGGTGGTGCACCGCAATGGCATCAACATCCCTGACGTTACCACGGACCAGACCGCCATCTGCGGCTCCCCCTACCTGTGCGGGTCGCTGGTGGACGCAGGGTTGGAGCAGCTCGTGAGCACGGGTCAGTACGCCCGCAACCGCTACAACGACGCCACAATCGTGGGTGCCAACGGTGCCTTCTTCGCCTCGGAGACGTACCGCCCATCGCTCGTCAGCTCGTACGCCGTGGCCTACGACCGCACCCTGCAGAGTGCGTCCGCCTTCCTGGCTGGCGTGTTTCCGAGCACTGCCAGCTTCTACCCCGCAATCATCTCCGAGAACGCCACCACCAACTTGGTTCTCAGCACCGACTCTATCCCTCCCGTGATGCTCAAGCGCTTCGTGGACGAGCCCGGCCTGGAGGCAGAGCTGCAGCCCGTCGTGGACAGCCTCTTCACGTGGACGCAGCTGCAGTCCATGGCCTCCGAGGCGCAGTACACCGGATGCACGGAGAGCGCCCGCGGCCAGTGCGCGGTGCAGCTGTACCGGCTGGCCCAGTACTACGGTGCTATTGGCGACCTGTCCTCGAGGCCGACGCTTGCGGCCTTCCAAGCCGGCCTCACCACCGTCCAGCGCGCTTACTTCGAGTACGTCTTCGGCTACGACGCGAGCATCCCCCTCGACACGCAGCAGGGCAGCATGGGCCAGAACATGGCGCAGCAGATCATCACCAACATGCGCGGCTTCATGAGCAGCTCCTTCACATACAAGATGTTTGAGTACAGCACCCAGGACTCCGTCATTGCCCCGCTCGCCGTCACACTCGGCGTCGCCAGCACCGATGTCAGCGCCTACTCCCCCGCCTACGGAGAGGCCTACTTCTTCGAGCTCCTGCGAAGCACCAACGGCGGCAGCACGTACTACGTCCACGTCTCGCGCGGCTCCCCCTCCACCAACGCCTTCGCTCAGCTGCCTTTCACCCTTCGCTGCACAACGGCGGCCGGCACGGTGTACGCGGCGACGAACAACATCTGCCCCTTCGACGACTTTGTTCGCTACATTGGCTCCACCACTCCCACCGTGGCGGATGGCTACTGTCTGCTCAACCAGACGCAGTACGCGATGCTCGGCTGCCCTGCCACTCCCCGACGCAGCGTGACCAGCGTGAACAGCTACTGCGACATCTACCGCACCATGTGCCCCGACTTTGCGTGCCCCGACGGCTATGTGCTCAACGCGGCGGACCTCAAGTGCTACCCGACCGCCAGCGGCCCCTCGGGCGTGTATGATGTGCGCATGGCCCAGGTCGTGCACCGCCACGGTGCTCGCGCGCCGCTCGTGGACTTCAACGTGTCCCAGATCTGCGGGTACGACTACCCGTGCGGCTACCTCAACGATGTTGGCATGAACATGCTCCTCTCTGTCGGCAAGTATGTGCGGAACAGGTACAACAATGTCTCACTGGTGGAGACGCCCTTCTTCACGTCAGAGCGCTACAACTCCTCGCTGGTGTACACCCGCTCCACCAGCCTCGCGCGCACCCTGCAGAGCGCGTCCTCGTTCCTGCACGCCGTCTTCCCCGACTCCCGCTACTTCTTCCCCGCCATCTTCAGCGTGAACATGACGACCGACTTCCTGCTCAACACCGACCCCATGCCCCCCGTCATGCTCAAGCGCTGGGAGAACGATGCTGGTCTCGCGCAGCTGCTCAATCCCATCGCTGACAGCCTCTTCACCTGGGACGAGCTGCAGATCGCGGCCAACGAAGCCTACATTGGTGGCACCTGCGTCGACTACAACTACCGCTGGCAGTGCGCTCTCGACGTCTACGACGTGGGCACGTCCTTCAGGGCCACCAACCAGCTCGCCGACAAACCCAACCTGGCTGCCCTCCTCCCCGACGTGACGGAGGTGAACACGCAGTACTTCCACTACGTCTTCGGGTACAACGCATCGGTTGAGCTGGACTACACGCAGGGCACCATGGCACAGAACATCGCGCAGGAGATGCTGGGCAACATCTATGCCCACCTGCTCTCCCCATCCTACCGCCTGTACGAGTACAGCACGCACGACACGCTCGTCGCACCACTCGGCGCGACGCTGGGCGACCAGGGCCGCGAAACGATGGAGGTTCCCTATGCACAGACCTACATTCTCGAGCTGCTGCAGGACACCGGCGACGACAGCTACCACGTGCGCGTCCTCCGCGGGAACCCCGTCGACACCGACGGCGCCGGCAACTTCACCTTCACCGTGGACACCTTTACGCCGCACTGCACCAGCTCCGACGGAACCGTCTACGAGGCAGCCAACAACATCTGCCCGCTCCAGGATTTTGCCCGCTTCGTCGACTCCACGCGTCCCTCGATCGACAAGGGCTACTGTGTGGTGGACCAGACCATGTACAACAACATGGACTGCCCCGCCTCCGTCTCCCTCGGCCTGCCGGTGCCGCACTACTGCCAGATCTACCGCATCGGCTGTGGCGACATGGCCTGCGATGACAACTTCGTCCTCGCCCAGGATGACCTGCAGTGCTACCCCGTCGGCACCGAGACGCCAGAGAGCACCGCCAATCCACCCAACTTCACCATGGGAGGCGTGCCGGTCCCTGTTCCTGCGGCTAAGCGCCTCAGCGAGGCCAAGAGGAAGGAGCTCGCCGCCGGCATCGTGCGCGGCGTCGCCACGGGCGTCGTCTTTGGCGCCGCCCTCGCCAAGAACGGCCAGGCCGAGTAAGCGCAGCCCACGCGGACAACAGGAATGACTCTCCACTGCCATTGTGCCGAAACATGTCCGCCACATCCACCCACCCCCGCGTCCCACTCCGGCACGTTTGGAGGCGACGAAACTTAGGGCAACGAAATGACCATCCAACCGGAACACACGGCCGCTGTCGGAACCCTTCAAAAGAGCACAAGCCAACTTCGGTTTCCCCCCCCCCCCCCCCTCCCCTTCCTTCCTATGACGCACTTTTTCTGGTTGGACCGCCCCCGCCCCCCCCCCCCCCCCCTCAACATACACACGCAGAGAGGGAGTTGGCAAAAGAACAAAAAGGGACTTCCAAAAGATATTTCTTCCTCTTCTTCTGTGCTTCCCATCGGAATCGCCGTGCAAAGGTGAGTCAACGCAGCACCCGCACCCTCAAAGCCGGGAACGGTGGCGTGGGGGACGTGTTCGACCTCCACCTCACCACCCTGTCCCAAACACGCACACACACGCACGCGCGCGGGCGAAACGTTTGTTGAGAGACACTTTTGTTTCCCTCTCGGCGAGCACACATCACTTAACGTACCCCCCTTTCCTCAATGCTTTCGTCCTCATTCCGTTCTTCTTTCACTCTTTACCATCTGTCTTCGCGGAACCCGACACATCCCCCCCCCTCCCCCCTCTACTGCACTAACAACAATGGCAAGCACACACGCGCTCTTTCCGGAAGTCCCTTGGACGGTCGAATCGATGGGAGAGGTGACCACACGCGCACGCAGCAACCCTTTCCTATCACCCCAAAAGCTCTCAAAACGACGGACTCTCCGCCATCCTTTTCTTTCTCTTCTCTTCTCCCCCTCGTTCTCTTTTGCACCGTACAACGAGCTCCTCTTCACCCCACTCTCGTGAGGCCCTCAGTCAACAGACTCCCCCTCTCTTGTCCAGTGTTATTTGTGAGCCGTCCCGTGTGCTACTCTATAACGTTCCTTCTTCCTTTCTTCGTACATATCTTTACTCATTTCCTTTCGCCGCCCTTCTTTCTACTATCCTTTCCAGACCGCGAGCCTCGTCCTCTCCCCCTTGCGCGCATCGTAGGCCCAACCCTTCGCGCATTCTCTCGGCATGTACACGTGAGGCTCCTCCCCACAACTCGACAGGGGAGGAAAGGAAGGAAAGACTGGGCGGACGTGGTGCAAGTAGGAGATATGCAAGAAGAGCATCATTAATATGATCCGGCACCACAGGTTTGGAAAGAGGAAAGCGAAGGTACGAAAACTTAACTCTACGCGGCTCAAAACCTGTGCGACCAAAGGCTCAAAAAACAAGAACATGTCCAAGGAACGCCTGCGGGTGGGGGAGGTCTGTGCGGTGATGGTGAGGAGAGGATCCGGAGGGACTCCCCTCCTCTCTCCGGGAGTGCAGCCACTACAGTCCCTGTCGACGTGGAGGGGTGATGAAGTGGGGAAGTGGGCTCAAGCAACCTTCTCCGTGGTCGCACGCACCATGAGCATCTCCTATCAACACGTCTGACCTCCTTTCCTTGACACCTAAAGAACTCTAGCATCACAACCGCCACTCCTCCCACCCTCACTCCCTCCCGTGCAGGTAGCACGGGGTAGACTAGGGCAACAACAGCTAACAGCTGCTGCTTTAGGAAGTGGGCTATCCCGTCTATACTCTCTCCTTTTCTCCTCGTCATTCTCGCGTCTGCGTAGTGCGCCTGCTTCTCTTTCCAACCGAGCTGCCGGCCCACTCCGCCGAGCCCGGTGCCATGGCCTCCTTCTCCTTAGATGGGGGGATTGAGCAGCGGTACAAGATTCTGCGACACATTGGCAGTGGCGCTTACGGCGTCGTGTGGTGCGCGATGGACCGTGTGACGGGTAGGCAAGTGGCTCTGAAAAAGGTGTTTGACGCCTTTGGCAACCAGCAGGACGCGCAGCGCACCTACCGTGAGGTTATGCTGTTGTCGAGCCTGCGCGAGAATCCCCGCGTGGTGCCGCTGCTGAATGTGATTCGTGCCGCCAACAACGTCGACCTATACCTTGTCTTTGAACTGGCGGAGACAGATCTGACGGTGATTCTGCGGAAGAAAATATTGCAGGACTCGCACCGGCGCTTCCTGGCCTATCAGATCATCCTGGTGATGGCCCAGCTGCACGCGCGCCGCGTGGTCCACCGCGATCTCAAGCCCGCCAACGTCTTTGTGAACTCAGACTGCACCATCATGCTGGGCGATTTCGGCCTGGCACGCACCTTTTCCGAGAAGATGGACGACAAGGACACGTTTCTCGAACTCACCGAGTACATCGCGACGCGCTGGTACCGCTCACCGGAGATCCTGGTGAAGTCGACGGTGTACACCACCGCCATGGACATGTGGGCGGTGGGCTGCGTGGTGGCGGAGCTCCTGCTGGGCCAGCCCCTCTTCTGCGGGTCGTCGACGCTCAACCAGATGGCGCTCATCGTCGCAGCCACCGGGGAGCCGACGGAGGCGGACGTGAGCAGCCTCGGCTCCCCCGACGCGTGGGATCTCATCGACGCCCTGCCAGCGGAGATCCCCAACGCGCCGCTGAGCGAGCGCCTGCGCGGGTTCGACACCGACGCGATTGACCTCATCAAGAGGTGCATCGTCTTCAACCCGAACAAGCGCCTCACCGCGGCACAGGCGCTAAGGCATCCCTACATTGCGCCGTTTGTCACGGACGACGACCTTGGCAGTCTGGGTCGGCAGCCACCCGTGGTGCTGCCTCTCCCCGACCACGAGCGGTTCACCTCCTCCGAGTACAAGGAAAGCCTCTACGAGCGCATTGCGTTAGTGTACCGTCACAAGAAGTGACGAGCGCATTCACAATCCATTGCCCTACAGGCTACCTCCCTCAGCACCTAGATTCTGCGTTGTGCTTCTTAGCTTTCCCTGTTTCCGTCGTCCTCTCTCCCCCGCTCTGCTTCCCTCACCGACTCGACCCCCCCCCCCCCCCCTCCCCCCTGCGATACACTAGAGTGAAGCACAGCCACCAAACGCAAAGTAATCTCCCTCCCGTCCTGCTTGCCCTGTCAGGATACCCGAAAGGCGGGAAAGGATTACCCGCCTCCCCACCCACCCCACCACCACCACCACTCCCCCACTCTCCCCCCGCCCCCACCAACAAGCGTCGCTTCTTGACAATCACGAGATAACCTAGAGCAGGAAAGGACACATCAGCTGCGTAGAGCGTGCCCATAGAGCACTGGTTCTCCGAGATAGATAGATCGAGAGCCAGAGAGGAAGGCAATGTCTACCCTTGACTATGTCGGCAACGACACTTGGCAGTTCGGCCGTGACGCACGTGCTGTGTTTAGACCGCGCGCCAGCGGAGAGCTCGACTCCGTCTCCGAAGTGGGCTCTGGCCGACAGGACGCGCTCCTCGCCAGCTTTCGGGAACGCCTGGCCGATTGGGCGGTTTGCGAGGCAAGGACCATCGCCGCGTGGGCGGAGACGGGCCTGTGCACGGAGGAGTTTGTCGCGTCCAGTGCACGTGCGGAAGCAGTGCTACGGGACACCCACGAGCACGAACGACAGGCACGGCAAGCTGCTGCTGTCGAGCTCACGAAGGAAAGGGCAGCGAGGAGGAGAGATGCGCTGGCCGCGAACGCACGAGCGCGCATGGAAGCGAAGGCGCGGGCAGCCCAGCGCGCCATGGAGCGGCAGGCACAGGGCAGCGACACCCAACGCACTCAACGGCAGCCACGTCGGCCGCTGCTCTCTCGACCGCAGCCGGCAGCCCACCAGCAGGTGCCTGGCAAACGGAGCGCTCGCCCTCTGTCCACTGCTTCACCACTGCAGGGCATGCCAAGTACGAAGTGCGACGAGCGACGCCCGCAGCCACCAATGACACCCCGTCCCCCACAGCCGGTGGCGCGGTGCGTACACTTCAGCGAGCCATGCGACCACCACCACAATGGCAGCTACACGTCGTACAACAGCAGCAGCAACAGCACGCGGAGGGACGGCGGGGAGAGCGCCGACGCCCGTCACAACGGGTACTTTGACACGGAAGCCACACTGCCAGCTGCCACGGCGGCCGCAGTGACAGGGCAGCGCGCACCCATCACCGCCAGCACCGCCACCACCAGCAGCAGCACTGACTCGTCCTTTGCGTCGGCCTCCGTTGGCAGCGACCGTGGTCCCTCCCCAAGCCCACCACCCGGGGAAGCGGCGGAGGGTGTTGCGGCTGAGGGGAGCTCCACGGCGCTCGTCTTCGCACGCGCGCGCAAGAGTGGCTGGTACACGCCAAATGCGGCAAACCGTGCGGAGGCGGTCCCGCCGCGCACGAGGGGGCACCGTCCAGGCGAGGGCAGATTAGCACCACCACCCCAACCTCGAAGGGACATGGAGGGCACGCACAGCAGCACACCGGAAAAGCTCTTCCGCCAGGACCCGCGAAACACGGACAGTGACGAGGACAGCACCCCACAGGCCCAGGACACGACCAACGTCTTTCGCTCGTCCTCTCGCGGCAATGGCGCAGGCGAGAGCAGCACGTCTCGCTCTCCCCCAAGAAGCTTCCGTCGCGGGAGCACTGAGCGTAGCACGCCGGCGCACGCGGGGCAGCCGTCGACGCCGGTGTGTTGCGCCGCGCCACAGCCGCAACAGCAGCCCAAAGGCAAGGGGGAGGAGTCCGCGCTGCAGCTCTCCCCCATCACCGCCAAAGGCGAAGAGGTCGATGATCTCTCCTCCGCCGGCTCCTACCTGGAATGAGTCATGTGCTCTGATACCACCCTTCTCGCCACCCCGCCCCATCCGCAGAATGCTAAGAAGAGAAGGAAGGAAAGAAAAGAGAAGGATGGAAGTCGACCGCCTTGTGATTCCCGCCAGACATGGCAAGGTATGCTATGCTCCTTACCACATCATCCGATTCGACTGTTCCCTGTTTGGCATTTCTCTCCTTCTCCTTCCCCTTCTCTTCAAGTGCGTGTGCCTGTGCACCAAACTCGTGCAATAGCGTTTAGCGCTCAACGCTGCGTTCTCCTTTCGTTTCACTCCCCCTCTGCCCCCTTCTGCGTGTGGCGGCACTGGACAATATGCCCCTTGTAGAAATCATCGTCAGCCCGCGGCACACCGTCCTACCTGTGCTCCTTGTGGTCCTGTACATGGGTGGGTGCGTACTGTCGTGCGTGAACACGGGGATCTTCTACCAGAACCACAAGGACATCATCCCGCCGGTGCTTGTCAGCGGCCACCTCGCCTTCTGCGTCGTCGGCTTTGTGGGTTTCTTCTGCGTCAGTGCACTCCTCTGGCTGTGGTCGGCGAAGTACTCGTACACCCGCTCTGGCCGCACCTGGCGTCTCTTTCTTGGCATCTGGGTTGTCTCGCTGTGCAAGGACCTCCCGCTCTTCGTCATTGAGTCCATGACGGTGGCCCGCACCGGGTGGTGGGCAGCCTCGACGCTGCAAGGCGCCTGCTACATTGTTCAAATCGTGTACTTTGTCATCTCCATCACCGTTACCGGCATGTCGTACTCCTGGTACGCTAGCGGCCTGCTCGAGCGCTGCTGGGGTGCGCAGATGATGTTGGAGATGGGCCCGAGGAGCGAAAAGGTATTTCAGGCTCCCTTTGAGGCAACATCGCCGCCGCCCGTCATGCTCCGCGATTCAACCTCTCCCCGGCACTACTACTACGGTGATGTTGGCGATGGTGGTGGTGGGGAGTCGCCGCTGCCAACCCCGCAGCGACGGCCAACCACTTATGAAGCGAACTATGCTCGCCTGAATAGCATGAACCCCGTCGAGGAGAACATGTTCTTCAGCGGGCCTCGTGTGCAAACGGTGGAGAGGAGCGCTGACATTCCACCAGCTCAGATTTAACACTGCAGCAACAGCAGCATTCTTGCTGTGTGAAGCCATTCACTCCCCTCGTTACGGTTGACGGGAGACCAGGACCTCACCAAACCTGTACATTCGTTGCACTTTTGTTTCTCCTTCTCCTTCTCTCCCACACACCATTCTCCTCCTCATGCGGGAGTCACCGCCTGCGCAGGTGGCCCTCCCCCCGACAGAACACAAGAGGAACAACAGCAATCTGTGGACATCTTCATCACTCCTGGGCTCTAGGGGTTGACCATCTGTGCGCGCCTGTGTGCGCATGGCGAGGATACGTGCTGTTTCGGTGGGCGGCCGCCCTCACCCCGCTTCCCCTTTGTCGCCACTCCTTTTCCTATTGTTGCTTTCTACCAAGAGATAGACGAAAGGACCTCATGGGACAAGGCCTCGGTGGCGGGTGTCTGGCCGGGACGGTACTCTCCATGGCAGCCGCACCCGCCCACATGTCCGTAGCAAACCATCTCCTGATCATTGCCACCGGCGCGGGGGCCGGCCTGGCGGTTGACTTCGCCAGCGACTGCCTGGCCGTCGAAGGGAAGGTGGTCATTCACCGCGATGTCGTGCTGAATGCGGAGGACATTGTGCGACATGTCTACACCTTCTACGCCCCATGCGACTCCAACAGAGTTGCCCGCTTGCTGCGGCAGAAGCATGAGTGGCTCGTCTTGGAGTCGCACGACCGGCGGTTCTACACGGTGCAGAAGTGGCCCGCCAACGGCAATGTGTCGATTGATATGCGCAACTCGCTGCGTAGCGCCAACGACGTGGGTCTGACGGCGGCGGGTCGCCCTACCCAAACGGGCGAGATCCGACAGCACCGCGCGGACATGGAGTTTGACGTGCCAAACGACGTCCCGATCGCCTACGTCATTGCGTGGCTGCGAAAGGAGGACCCGCGATGGGCCTTCTCGACCGAGAACAGCCGTCAGTTCACCACACGCGCGCGCTACTCCTTGAACGACTACTAGCAGCATGCGCGTGTGTGCTTGTGTGAATGCGTGTGCGTGTGCGTGTACCTGGCCAGGCAACATGTTGGCGTGTTCATCTCCACAGAACAATGGGAACGTGTCCTTGAAGAAAGTGAAGAACGCGGACATCCCCCGCGAGTGATGTCTCTGCAGCGTGCCACCCTCCCGGACATCAGTCACATGCCCCTCCCTACCCCTCTTCCCGACACACCCGAAACATGCAGCGAATGCGACCCTCCTTCTCTCCTCTCACCACGCTGTGTTCCTGTGCTTTTGTGCGGGTGTGCTTTTGTGTGTGTGCTGTGGCACATTGTAGTCGTCTTTACTGTTTACCCACTCGCTTGTTGATCTCGCCGCCTTTCGCACCATCGCGATGAACACAGAGGCAGTGAACCGCCGCTTAGACTTGGTCGGCACCTCTGGCGGCTCTGTGGTCAGTGTCGCCACGTGGTGCGCTCTGCACGCGCACGATGCCGATGTCGTGATTCCATGCCTCTGTGCAAGGCTGGCGGCGCCGTCGACGACGGACCCGGTCCGTGCCTCCCTCTTGTTCGTTCTCCACGAGCTCCTCTTGACGTGTGCATCTAACGGGACCTCGGAGAGCGCGAAGCGCGTCGTTCTGCTGGCGGTGGCACGTGCCCTGCCCGGGGCCCTGGACAAGATCTGGCAGCTGGCCAAGACAGCCCCCACCGGCGAGTACGGCGCCGTGAGCGCAGCGGTCGACAAGGTGGTTGTGTGGTGGGCGATGCTGAACCTTTTTCCACGACAGTGGCTCGACGAGATTCGTACAAAGCACCGCAAGGCACAAGAGGAGAGTGGGCTGGAGCCGTCTATGGCGGCCACCCTGCAGCGTGCGATGCATTTGCTGGGTCGGTACCAGGATGCCAAGGAGCAGTGGGTGCGGAGCAAGGCTCGCCACCAGAGCACCGGCGAGCCACTAGACACCGGCGCCGAGGAGGCTGCCCGTCGTGCCCTCGCTGTATTGCGCAAGGCCATCAGCGGCAAGCTGGAGGGGAGCCGCTCGCTGGCAAGCTGGTGTGCTGCACAGCAGGCCGAGCTGGACGGGAGGCAGCTCACTGCGGCGGACCGGCAGGCCGCGAAGCGCGAAGCGATGGAGCCCGTGCCGTCCGCCGTGAAAACAGAGGAGGCCGCCGTTGCCAACCCCATGGCGGAGGAGGACGATGTCCTTGGCTCCTTTTACTGATCCCCAGCCCACACCACACCTTTAACTTACAAATGCTGCTCTCCGTCCTTTGCCATCAGAAGGATCCCAGTGGAGAACTTTGCATCTCATGTGCCATCCCATCCCTCTCCCTCCCCCTCACCACTCCTTCCTTCCTCCTTCAAAAGTAGTTATTTTGTTGATTGGCAACGCACGCAAGGAACCCTGTAGCGCCACCCTAATGAATCCCAACAACGGCTACTACGACCAGCAGCAGCAGCAGTACGGTGGGCCGTACCAGCAGCAGCAGCAGCAGCAGCCGGTGCAGCAGGACTATCGCGGCTACGAGCAAACGGATCAGCAGCAGCAAAACTATGGCTACGACCCACAGCACCAACAGTACCAGCAGCAACAGCAACAGCAACAGGAGCAACAGCAACAATACCAAGGCTACGACACTCACAATGGTGCGGGCTACGACAACGCGCAACAGCCACCACAGCAGCAGCAGTACACTGACCCAAACGCGCCTGTGGAGGGGGCGTACGACGGTGTAGGGGAGCCGGTGGCGCGGTGGTCGTGGAACATGTACCCCACAAACCGCCTCGACGGGGCACGTATGGTGGTGCCGCTGGCGTGCATGTACACCCCCCTCGCACCAAACTGCATGGAGCTGCCGTACTCCCCCGTGTACTGCTCCACGTGCGGCGGTGTCCTGAACCCCTTCTGTAGTTTCGACGCCCGCAGTCGCTCCTGGAGCTGCCCACTCTGCTTCGCGCGCAACAACCTGCCGCCGCAGTACGCCCAGGCGAACGAGCACAACATCCCTGCGGAGCTGAGCCCCGGAAATGAGACGGTGGAGTACGTCTCCCTGGACCAGGGGCGGCGTCCACCGACATTTGCTTTCGTTGTGGACACCTGCCTCGACACGGATGAGGAGCTCCAGGGGCTGCGAGAGTTCCTCCTGCTCGCACTCGAGAAGATCCCCGATTCGTCCTCGGTGTGCTTCATCACCTACGGCGCCACCGTGCAGGTGTGGGAGCTGTGCGGGGCCACGGCGTACCCGCGCTGCTACGCCCTCCGCGGTTCCCAGGAGATCACCGTGGAGGGTCTGGAGAAGCTCATCCCGCATCCGGAAAGGGTGGTAGGTTCGCTGGCTGCCGTGCGGCCCGCCATCACGACGCTCATCAGCAACCTCGCGCGCGATCAGTGGCCCGTGGCGAGAGGCTGTCGGCCGTTCCGCTGCACCGGTGCGGCGCTCTCCGCGGCGGCTAGTCTCCTGCAGAAGGTCTCCCCTGGGACGGGCAGCTCCCTCTTGGCGTTCATGTCCGGCGCCTGCACCGTGGGCCCAGGCATCGTCGTGGACGTCTCCCGCGAGAAAATGATTCGCGTCCACACGGATATTAGGGACGCAACGGCCACAGCGGCGTACTGGACGGCGTCGTGCAACTTCTACGACTCCCTCATGCGCCGAATCGTTGCCCAGGGCCACGCCCTCAACTGCTTCACCGCCTCCCTCGACCAGATGGGCATCGCCGAGATGAAGCTCTGCATCCAGTCCTCTGGCGGCGTCGTGCTGAACGCGGAGTCGTGGGTGCAGGAACCGTTCCGCATCTCACTACACCAGTTCTTCGCGCGGCGGGAGAGCGACGGCCTGCTCACGATGGGCCTGAACGCCACAATGGACGTCATCGCATCGCCCTCCTGGAAGGTTCTCGGCGTCGTTGGTCCGTGCGTTGGCACGGGCAAGAAGTCCAGCTCCATTGGGGACTCGGAAATCGGTCTGGGCGGCACCTGCCAGTGGACGACGTGCATGCTGGACTCGACAACCACGTTTGCCATCTACTACGACGCGGCCTCTACCGCATCCGGCGCGGACGCGACGCAGAAGCCACACCGCCACACACAAATCATCACGCGCTACGAGCAGGGCAATGAAACCCGCATCCGCGTCACCACCCTAGCCCACCGCCAGCAGAACAACCCACCGATCCAGGACCTCATCGCGGCCTTTGACCAGGAGACCGCCGCCGTCGTCCTTGCCCGCCAGGCCGTCCACAAAACCGACAGCCAGCCCATCTTCGACGTGCTCCGCTGGCTGGACCGCACCGTCGTGCGACTTGTCTCGCGCTTCGGCGACTACACCAAGGACCAGCCGTCCTCCCTCCGCCTGCCGCAGCAGTTTGTCTACTTCCCCGCCTTCATCTACCACTTACGCCGCTCCGGCTACCTGCAGGTCTTCAACTCCAGTCCCGACGAAAGTGCCATTCTCCGCCTCCAACTCCTCAAATCCTCGGTGCCCGACTCCGTAGTGCAGATCCAGCCCACGCTGTACAGCTACCGCCTCGAGGAGGCGCCGCGACCGGTGCCGCTGGACAGCACCGCCATCCAGGCAGACAACATTCTCCTGCTGGATACCTTCTTCGAGGTGCTCGTGCACTACGGCGCCACCATCGCCGCGTGGAAGAGAGCGGGCTACGCAGAGCAGGAGGAGTACGCGTACTTTAAGGAGTTCATGGAGACGCCGCTCGCCGACGCGGATGTGCTGGTGCGCAGCCGGTACCCGACGCCGCGACTCATTGACGTGTGCCAGGACGACCCCGATGCCCGCATCCTGTACAACCGCATCAACCCCAGCCGCTCCTACGCGCAGACTCAAGCCAACGGCGAGGCGTACGGCCGCCAGGAAGGCGAACTCGTCTACACCGACGACGCCTCACTGCAGACGTTTATGGAACATTTGAAGAAAGTGGCGGTCTCTCAATGAGGCGAAGCACTTGTGGGAGCTCCGCCGCCCGCCCGGCCCGTGTCTCTGTGCCGCATCCCCTCAACAACCCAACGCAACAAAACTCATATATATATATACCTACATATACGATTCTTAATGGGATGCGCACGCCACGATGTTTGTGCCGCCGACCGAAGCTATTTCCTGTGGACATTTCGTTTGTCTCCGCTATCCCACTGGTTGCACTTCCTCTGTTAGTTTGTCTGGATGCTCTTTCCCGTCCTGTTCTCTCGTTCCCCTCCTTCTCCGTTGGGAGTTTGCAGTGCGCTGTCTTGACTTTGTGTGTTTGATTGGGCATTTACTGGCATCCCACGCTTCAGGAGGGGGGGGGTTGCCTCCCCCCTGCCTCCTTCATTGGTTGTTGTTCACTCGTTGCCGCGCGCTCCGACCGGAGGAGGAGGAGCCGAGTAGGGGATTCTGACCTTCACCCCTCCTCCTTCCCCCGACTCACTGTGAGTGCCAGAATGGCCGGCGAGCCGTCAGAAAAGTGGTTCAAACAAGAACGATGTGGAAAAGAGCCTCGTGGACCTCCTCGCGCCACAGCAGTCCTGCGCGTAGGGCGTGCCATTTCTCTTCTCCCATAGTAAAAGCGAGGACGACGTACGGAGAACTGCTCTCGTCACACCTGGCCACGGCGAGGTGAAGCGGGCATGGAGCATCCCGTGGTGATTGATAGGCATGAGGGCGAATCCTCTACTTTCTCCCCTCCCTTCCCCCTCATCCTCCTCGTCCCCCTCGTCCATGATGCCCTTTTGTCTTCTTGTTCCTTCCTTCGTCAACAAAGCTGATTACTGGCTTCTCCACAGCACGCGGGAGAATACGTGTACGCTAGTGGAGACATGATTGACACACTGCTGCAAAGCTTCTTGGCCTATGTCACCTTTGTGAGACCGGTGATATACGGCGCACAGCTCTGCAAGGCAGCGAACCCCGACCCCCGACAGGTCACAAACACCACCCTGGCACTCGTCTTCAGCTGGCTCTGGGAGCTCACGGACATGGTATTTCTGTCCTCGTTCATTGCGGCGCGCACGGTGTACACGGCAGCTCGCATCGTGCTGTGCTTGTACCTGTCCCACCCAACCTTCCTCGGTGCGCTCCGCGTGTACGAAAAGATGTTCGCCCCGCTGGTGGACGCGTATGGACCCGCCGTCGACGCCATGTTCATGCAGCACATGGACACCATTGCGCAGTCCGGCATCGTGCATTACAGCACCAAGGTCGGCCTGTCCCTTTTCCGCGCTACTGTCGACGTCGTCGACATTGCGAAGCGTCTGATGGAGTCTACGGCAGAGACGGAAGTACCCGCCGCGGAGCTACCACGGCGGCTCTCCGTTGGCCACAACGAGCCCGTACACGGCAGCAACAACGACGATGAAAGTGACAAGCGCAGAGAGGACCAGTATGTCACGGCGAGCGTCGTGGCCAAGGTGCGCCGCACCGCGTCAGAGCGCGGCTACCCTTCTCCGTCGTCGTCAAACGTGAGCCCGCCGCCACCAGAGGCGCTTCCGCAGCAACCGGCGTACGCCAGGACCAACCGCGCAGTCGAGGCCCAGCCAGCGCGGCACCCACCTCTTCCACCACCGTCGCCGCCGCCACCACAACAGCAGCAGCGGCTCCAGAACCCGTTCGAGCCCTCAGACGAGGAGGACTACTTTGAGGAGTCCCTGTCTGAACCCCTTACATCACCGCCCGCCGCCGCGCACCGCCGCGCGTACGACACTGCAAGGCAGGCAGATAGCTACTACCACGGGAGCGACTACGGCTACCACTAGACCGCGACCTTCTCTTTTGTGTATTATGATTGGCCCTCCTCTCCCCCTCACGCACGCACACACACACACATCCCGTCTCTCTCCTCGGCTAGACCCTACACTTACTGTCATTCCATTGAATAAAGGAGAGGAGTAGCAGCGAGAGCAGAAGAGAGGGCCTGGTGGCAACCCCCAAGACTACGGAATCCCCCACCCCCACCACTCCAATTAGCTTTACCCAAAGACTTGCACCTCGTCTTGCTGTGTGTAGTAGATTCACCTTCCTGCTAGACGAAGGGAAAGAGGAGCGAAAGAAGGTACGCCACGGGAAGCACACATACAGTCGCACATCCTTTCCCCCCTGCAAAACAATAGAAAGAGGATGCTGAGCTCTCGCGGGGCTATCACGACAAATGTGGCCATGGTCGAGTGCGCCAGCGGACAGAATCCTCGCGGCAAGGAGGTGTTCCTCCTCAGCGAGCTAGAGAAGGTCTGGGTGGCTGTCTGCATCCTCGTGCGGCGCCACCTTCTCGACGGCCAAGACGCGCAGATCCCCAACTTTGGCTCCTTCTGGAGGGAAGAGCGCTGCCTTATCCACGACACCACGCACTACCGCCAGCGCTTCTCCATTCACCACATCAAGTTCGGTGTGAACGCGAACTTCTCGCGACGCTACGGCATGGACTCGGTCAAGGCCCCGCTGGAGAAGCAAAACCTGTCGTACGCGAAGATACACATGGCCGATGTGGTCAGTGTCTGCGCTGTGCCGGCGCACACGGCTGCGATGGCACTCAAGGAGTTTGTCATGTATCTGGGCGAGGGCCTGCACTGCGGCCGCACCTTCCAGCTTGACTTCCCAGGTGTAGCAACGCTCGTCATCAAGAAGGAGCGCTTCATGCTGACACTCGACGCGGAGCTACAGAGCGAGCTGTACGAGCTGGACAGCCGCAAGTGGCCAAGCGAGATCCAAGCTCTCGGGCGTGAGAAGATGGAGGAAGAACGCGCACCGGGCTCCGCGGTGTCCTCCCGTCCCGGCAGCAGCAGCCGCGTCCCCCGCTTCTCCCGCCCGCCAACGGCAGCGAGCAGTAGCGCGGGCACGGCGGTGTCTAGCGCGGTGTCAGCGCCACGACCCGTCTTCAACCCGGCCGCACCCAAAGACAGACTGTTCGAGGACATTGCCAAGGAGACGGCACGGCGTCGGGAGGCGGAGCAGCTGCGGCGCCAAGCCGACCTGGGCGAGGCGCGCCGGCAGGAGCGCGTGGACCGACTTATTCACAGCTACGACTGCTACACCGTCGGTGGGGAGGACGACGAGGAGGGGGAGGGGGACAGGGGGGAGGCGGCGCCACGCGGCGGTGGCGACGTGGGTCGCACCTTCACGCTCCGGCCCGCCACACGGGAGAGCGTCTACGAGTGGGTCGCGGAGGACCGCATCGAGCCGGCGCCGGCGCAGGCCGAGCCCGAGGTGGAGGTCATCGAGGTGACGGAGGAAGAAAGCGCGGAAGGCGCGAGAGCGGGGACGACGAATGGCGCAATGAGCGGACCACACGGCAAGGACCCGATGCTGGAGTCCATCTTGAAGCAAGAGGAGGCATTTAGCAGGCCCATCTCGCGCCGGCGGGACTGCATGGGGCACTCCTCCGTGCGCGAACTGATTTACGGCACGAATGCCAGTATGCAGAGCAACGGGCAGGCAACCTCACGCGCTCGCCGGCGCGATCCTGCCGTCGACAGCATCACTATCTCGCCCCAACACGCCGACCCAGTCGCTGCGGCTGGCGCGTCTGTCGTGCCGCCGCAGTTTGGTCGAAAACGCCACGCGGAGTACTACGGCACCAACGACAGCGTTGGCGCTCTTCTCAAGGACCCGAATGAGAAGTAGGGAAGCTCTCTATTGCTTCCATCCGCATAGAATAGATTGAGGAGGGGGGGGGGGAGGGGGCAGTGCTTCCTCACACTGACGGGCCGTGCAACTCCGACCCTCATTCGGCACATTCTCATAGATCTTCAATGTGCTTGTCTCCTCGTGCGAGCGGGTTTCGTGTGCAGTATCGCGTGCCACTCACCCTGCTGTTGTTTGTTTGCTGATCTCCCCCCTCCGGCGCGTACGTACGCCGAACGAGACAGAGTCCCTCTCCCTCCCCTCCCCTCCTACTCCTTTTTCATACAAGAGCAAGAAACGAGAAGAAAGGCAAAACATAAGGGAAGATTCTGCTCAAAGGCGGAGGAGAGGCTACGGTTCCTAAGTAGAGAAAGGCGGCTCGCCACGGAATCTGCAAGGGTTGGAGCCCCTGTGTGGAGTGACTCCTTCACCTTTCCCTATACAAGCAAGTCTCCCCCCTCTGCTGTCTTGCTTTGGTGCTAGTACTCCTTCCTTTCTCTCACTCTCCACGACGACAGCCATTTAGACGTCATTCTCCTCGATGTTCTTTCGATCTACCCGCCGCCATAACACTACAGGCGGTACCGCCGTTCGCAGCCCCTCCCCACAGACCTCGCTGCACTATGGCTCGGCTGGCGGGATATCAACGGGCCAGCGCATCCGTGCCGATAGGCCCACCTCGGCGCCGTCTCAGATGGTCGTCTCACCCCAGGACATTGCCCATGTCGAGCAGCGCCTCAAAATCGTGAAACGCAGCCGCGCCAGCGGTGCCTCCCGGCGCTCCACCGGTAGCAGCGACAGCTCACCCACCCCGCCGGCCGCGCTGGAAGGGGAGTCTCCGGCGCCAGTGCAACCCACGGCTGTCCCCCCGTGCTCCGCCTACCCAACCTTCACCCTCGCGCGGCTCCCCAAGCAGGAGGAGTACGCCATCAGCGCACTAGTGATGGACTGTCTAGATGTGCTCCTCTTCTCTGGTGGTGGTGGTGAGGCCCAGAGCCATGATGAGTCGGCAGAACAGCGCTAACCGCCTCCCTCCCCCCTCCCCCTCCCCACCTTTGCATCGGCGTCCTCCGATTCTCATCGTGCTCCTCGCAAAGGGGGAGGGGAGGGTGAAGGTAGAGAGAGGATCACTTGTCTGTATATTATTGTGCCTTTGCCCATGTTCCATGATAGATCATTCTACCCAAAGAAGGTAATGTACTCTAAAACCCATCTTATCGACGGCTCTTTCCTGTCTGACCCGTGCCATTGGCCTCTGGCTGAGGAAGAGTAATGGTGCCTCCCAGCACCAAATTGCAAATCCTCTTCTCCAACCTCTTCTCTATCCCACCCCTCCCCCCCTTCCACACGTCAGTAGTTTCCGTTCGCTGCATACTTGCTGCGTGTTTGACTGTTGGGTTCCTCACCCTCCTCTCCTCTCTTTTTCTCTCGCGTTGCCGTTCTCTGCCTACGCACCAAACGTAAAGGACTGCTTGATTGTCCTCTTGCTACGATGCCGCAGAACGAGTACATTGAGCGCGCGCAGAAGCGCTACGGGCAGCGTCTTGACCACGCCGAGCGCGTGCGCAAGCGCGAGTCCCGCAAGGCGCACACGGAGGCCACCCACCTGCAGCGCGTGCGCGGCATCCGGGCGAAGATTGCCCACAAGGCGAGGTACGCGGAGAAGGCGGAGATCCGCAAGAAGATCCGTGAGCACGAGGAGAAGCAGACGACGGAGAAGGTGAAGGAGAAGGGTCCCAAGAATGCACTGCCTAGCTTCCTTATGGACCGCAGCGAGGCGGACCGCGCCAAGGTGCTGTCCAACTCCCTGAAGCAGAAGCGGAAGGAGAAGGCGGGCAAGTGGGCCGTGCCCATTGAGAAGGTGAAGCCGGTGTCCGAGGACGAGATGCTGAAGGCCGTCACCTCGGGTAAGCGCGGGAAGAAGTCGTGGAAGAGACTGGTGAACAAGGTCACCTTTGTGGGCGAGACGTTCACCCGCCGCATGCCAAAGATGGAGCGCTTCATTCGCCCCATGGCACTCCGCTTCAAGAAGGCACACGTCACGCACCCGGAGCTGAAGGCCACCTTCTACCTCCCCATCATCTCCGTCAAGAAGAACCCACAGGGGAAGATGTACACCGGTCTTGGCGTCATCACGAAAGGCTCCGTCATTGAGGTGAACGTCAGCGAGCTAGGACTCGTGACGCCGTCTGGTAAAGTGGTGTGGGGCAAGTACGCGCAGGTGACAAACAACCCTGAGAACGATGGCTGCATCAATGCGGTGCTGCTTGTCTGAGGCAAACCGACATGGCTGCCATGCTGCTTTTTCTCTCCATCTCTCCCCCCCCCCCCCCCCCCCCCCCACCACCACCACCACCACACACTCGGCGTTGCTAAAACGAAGGACATGACATCCTTCTTCCTTGCCTTTCCCACGTTTAACCAGTCAGTCGGACCTAACCGTACTTTCTTCCTTCGCTCTCTCTTTCCCTTCGACCCTTCTTCTTCTTCCCCATAAGCCCTTTGTGTGTGTGGGACTCCCCTTGCGCTGTACATGACACAGTAGTTCGGAAAATGAACAAGATGAGGCCGTGGAGAACGCCGGATAAGGCGACAGTTGTGCAGGAGATGAGAAAACTCCCCAGCGACCCTTTGCGGGCCTTCTCAGTGCTTCCCTCCCTCTCTCGCCCTCCGAAATGGGATCCCTGATCGGAAACGCGGGGTTTTTTTTTGGGGGGGGGAGAGAAATGATGTGGATGCATGTCGGGCTGGCAGGCACTTGTCTGATGGCAATCCCAGGCACTCTTCCCGGTTTGTTCCTCCCCACATTACCTCTCACACACGGCACTGTTACAGCACGTTCATTCTACCGTTTTACGTCATCAACACCACTGTTGTTTCTGCGGTTCACCTCCTACAGTTCTCAAGCATTCCCCTCTTCTTCGTCCTTAGCTCTCTCCACTCCTCAGATACGCACACACGCACACACACGCAGTCAGTCACCATGTCGACCACCCCAAGCGTCGCCGCTCGCCTCGCTGCCGAGGAGAGCGGCAAAGCGTACGTGTCCTTTGAGTACTTCCCCCCTCGCTCTGACAAGGCCGAGGAGGACCTGATGGTCACCAACCTCCCCCTCTTCGTCCATCAGCAGCCCGTCTTCCTCGACATGACGTGGGGTGCCGGCGGCAGCACTAGCACAAAGACCATGGGCCTGTGCAAGCAGATGCAGGAGAAGTATCCGGACGTCCCGGTGAACATGCACATCACCTGCGTGAACATGCCCCAGGGCCTCATCAAGGAGGCGCTTGAGTTCGCCAAGAACAACGGCATCCGTAACATCGTTGCCCTGCGCGGTGACCCACCAGCCGGTGAGGCGTTCAAACCCAACGCGGACGGCTTCGAGTGTGCACTGGATCTTGTCAAGTACATCAAGGCCAACTACGGGGACCTCTTCTGCATCACCGTCGCTGGGTACCCGGAAGGTCATCCTTCCGCTCTCGCCGCCGACGGCTCCATCACCGAGGAGAAGTACCAGAAGGAGATTGACTACCTCAAGGCCAAGGTGGATGCTGGTGCTAGTGTCGTCATCACCCAGCTCTTCTACGACTCTTCTCTCTTCATCAAGTTCGTCAAGAAGTGTCGCGCCGCTGGTATCACCGTGCCGATCCTTCCTGGCATGCTACCGGTCAGCAACTACAACGGCCTGATGCGCATGGTCGAGCTGTGCAAGACGTATGTGCCTCCGGAGATGAAGGCAAAGATCGAGGAACTCCAGGAGAAGCCCGTGGAACTGAAACAGTACGGCATCGAGCAGAACGTGCAGATGATCAAGGACATCCTCGCCGCTGACATTGGCGTCAATCATTTCCACTTCTACACCATCAACGCCACCGAGGCGACCTTCAATGTGATGAAGGCGGCTGGCATCTACAAGGAGTAGCGGGGGGTAGCCCAAGCACAGCTGCAAGAAATGCCTTGCCCCCCTCAGCAGTTTTGCCGGCGTGCGTGCCATTTTTGGCCACGTTCCAACCCACACAGGAAGCGAAGTAAGTAAGTCCCTCTCCGATCGCTTCTTTTTAACGAAAGGCGGTTCTCCAGGCTTCCTGCCAGTGATGTAGTCTCATCAGCTTTGCTTAGTCTCTCTCCTTCTCCACCCCCTCCTTACGGAGAGATGCGAGGAAAGGAAAGGCACCGCTCAGAGGAAGAGGGAGAAGGGAAGCGAGCCAAAGCACAGCCGCGCGATATCCCATGGCCGAAACGGATGGAGCGTACAGGTAACAGTTGCCCCCCGTACCGATGAGGCCAGGGATATGGAGAGGAACATGTGGGGCGGTACACTCACAAGGAAAGTCCCCCCGCCCTTCTTTACTTCTTTCTTATCTTCTTATTCTTTTCTCTTGTTCGATTTCTCTAGTTCACGCACACACCACGTGAACATCTGCACTGCTCGTCGGATGCGCCTACATGAGAAAGAAGCGTGGAACAATGCGGAAGGGAGATGGGGATCCCCCCCCCCTCCCTCCCCCAAACCGCGACATAAGACGACAGGAAGAACAAGGATACTATCGGGTGGCCTTTACCTGGCTGCGTTGCTCTGTCTCACCTCATTCCCAGATGCTCATTATCATTACTGCCATGGGACCCTCCCTCCTTTTCTTTCCTTCCCTCGCCCTACCTCCTCTCCGCTTCCCTGGTTGCGGTGCATTAGCAAAATTACCGATCCCTCAATGTAAGGGAGGACGAGCTATTATATATAGAGAGCCTATACACAGTGCGTTGCCCCTTTCTCCTTCGTGTTCTCCTCTCTCCCTCTCTTGGTCATCCCAGTTCTCTCAAACACACAAACCACTTGCGCCATTAACTCCGAGCTTCACGTTCTCCTTTTGATTCTCATTTCTGTTCTCGTTTCCTGGAGCGACTTCTATCCCCGACAGGAAGAACCTCCCCCCTGCGAGCAGAGCCCGCCAACCAAATACAATCTTATCTCTTCTTCATCTCGCCAGGAGAGGAGAGGAAGCGTCAAAATGGGGCTGGCCCCCAGCAAAGCAGTTCTGCACAGAAGCAAAGTGGAGGGCGGGCATCAGCGTCCCTTCACAAACCACGGGGAGTGCGACCGCCGCAATGGCGGTGTTGACTGCTTGCACACGCTTGAGACAGCACCACCGTTGACCGGTGTGCAGAGCAAGCGCAACCCTCTAGAGTCTCCCACGGAAGCACCATTCCTAGCCACCACGATAGCGCCACCGACCGGTCCCTTGCAGTTCCCGCTCCAGTCGTCCCTCGTGCCGTCCAGGGGAGCTGCACTACACGGTGCGCGGTGTCACCCTTGCCCCCAGATGGAGATGCCCACCCTCCCCCCACCCGATGTCCTGCGCGCGGGCCGCGGCAAGTCAGGCCAAAGCCCGCGCAGAGCGAGATCGGTCTCCATGCAGGACTCTCATGACGACGTCTTCGCAGACAGCGCTAGTGCCAAGATTGGTGGAGAGTTTCGTAGCCACGCAACTCACTTTGGCTCGCCCACCTCGCGCCATGGCAGCGGCATAGCGCGCACCATTCCAAGCAGCGCGAGCGTGACAAGCTACAACCATCGTCGTCTGTACGTCGGGGAGGAGATTGAGTTTCCCAGCGACGACGACGCATGCTCGCAGCAGCTCGACGACTTTGCACTTGCC